>VZTZ01030498.1:1092266-1198044 GCA_013400955.1 Drymodes brunneopygia | reverse complement strand
CCCCTCCCCCCTCTACACCAGCACGGTGCAAGGGGGGAGAGGAAAGGCACGCCTTGTCAGTCCACCGGAAGCCGAAAAGAGAGCTTCTCCAGGTGCTCACCGTGTTTTTATGAGTTTTTTGGAGGCGGACGCTGTAGTAACTGCTTTGGAATACCTCATTTCCGACTCTGCCTCCTTTTTTATGCCGGGAAGTTTTGATATAAGTTATACTACCACAAAAGGTCTTCAATTTACACTCAAGGACTCCAACACAGAATAAGCCACTGCCTTCAGGGAAGCTGCCGATAAATACAAGAACATGTCTGGGAAAAGAAATCCACAGGACTTGAGACCTGAGCACTATCCAGAGGGAGAACTCAAAGGGCAAGAAGATCAGATTTATGGAGAGCCTTCATTCGAACATAAGTGCGCTGAAATTTTCTTAGGTTTTTTTCTGTGGAGAATTCTTTCACTCTACCCTAGCTGAAACCAGGACAACTGCTCAGATGTTACATGTTAGCAAACATTGCTTTTCTGAGTTATCCTCTTGTATTTGCAATTCAAGGGCAATTATCTTCTGTTAATTGTAATGCTCTTTTAGAAAAAGAAATAACTTTATTTTTATTCAGCTTAATTTTTTCAGCTCAGATTTACATGCAGATACAGGTATATGATGGTCTGCAGCAAATTAAGAGCCAGTAACTTGGTTAAAAATATGACATGGTGGAAACATACCAGTAACCACAAAAAGTCATGGAACTTTGACTGGAAAGATTAGGAAAAGTATTTTACTTTTAAACTTTCTCTAATACCTCAGTTGTGTAAATATTTAAATTTTAAACTTATTTTATTATGGGCAGATCCTCATCTGGTATAAATCAGTGTGGCTTCTTTGAATTTGAACAGCTATGCTGTTTTACTCCAAGTAACTCCATGTCTGTCCCTTAATGTTTTTTTTACATAATTCTTTCAGAGTTCCTTTCAAATTGATAGGTTATTTCCAGCTACAAGGGAAGCTGCATTCTGCCTGTTTTTAAGCTATTTTACCCATAGACAAATCTGTGCTGTCAAAACAGGCTTTTAGAAGTTGAATAGAATCCAAAAAATCCAAGCTATGTATATAGCAAAAGTTGGCACCAGTTTATCTATAAATTCTTAACTGTAAGAACAACAGTAAAATCTTCTACAGATCTGAATTTTCAGGCTATCTTGTTTAGCTCGAGGGCAATTGTTAATGTAGGCGATCTCACACCTCAGATGCTAAGGATATAAACACATCACATTTATGCTTCATATTTATTTGTTATGACATTGCCCTGAAGAAAAGTAACATTACTGTTAAAAGAGTATTACACATCATGAAATGAATGATAGCTTGATCTGTCATGACAGAAGGCACAAAACATGTGAAAAGTCTGTTATCTTCAAATTTGGCTCCTTGATCCTTTAGTAAAAAATGTGTTCCATTTGTAACAAGTGTAATTAAACCCATACTGACTAATTCAAGACATAACCAAACATCCCAAATCCTGTGAATAATTTACGTAGCATTCTGTAGTCTGCTGCTTTATTCACTCTGCTTACTGCATGGAAAAAATCAGCCTCATCTTCAGATGCAAAACTTAGCTGCGCCATGAAAGATTCTGGTAAGTAAAAGCATTTTCAAAAGAGAGAGAGAGAAAATTAATGTAATAGTAACCATTCCTCATAGAGTAATCTCAAAAGAGGATGAACTTCAGAGACGGTTCCACGAGAAAACCCTGCAATGATACCAAAATTCTCTCTGTACCGAAGGATAAGCTAGATTGCAATCTTCAACATGTATTACATGCAGAGGATTGATTGAGTCCATATGAAAGTTAAATATTTTGCAATAACTACTGCATGATCTTCATGTGCTTTGTGGAGTGCATCATGCTCAAATTTTTATCTCTGCATTCACTATTTTAAAACAAATAACTATGCTAAACAAACAGCCAGTGATTAAGGTTATGTCAACACCTCTCTGCAGTTTTTCTAGGGACAGTTCAATTATGAAAAATTTACCCCAGCCTGGCATCTAGTTCAAAGATAAATCAAAGCTTACTTAATTTGGAAGGGAAAAACTCTCTGACAATTTATCATGCACAGGGATGAACAGAAAGCATAGTATTAATGATGTTTCAGGATCTATTTTGCATATACTAGATAACAAAGATATTTTTAG
Organism: Drymodes brunneopygia; assembly: GCA_013400955.1. Classification (NCBI taxonomy): domain Eukaryota; kingdom Metazoa; phylum Chordata; class Aves; order Passeriformes; family Petroicidae; genus Drymodes; species Drymodes brunneopygia. The sequence continues at coordinate 1,195,859 of VZTZ01030498.1, read as the reverse complement.
AAAAAATCCCATGCAAGTTCAATGCAACCTTTCCTCTAGCTATCTGAGGCAACTGTACTTGCTGCCTTGTAGATGGACATTGCCTGGGAAGTATCATTCCAAAAGCTAAAAAAAATACAAGTTAATACACTCTGCTTTGACTGCAGAGGGAAAAATTATAGCCCCTCCTGCAGTAATCCTTTTAAAAATGCCTTTCATGCAAACAAACATCAAGAAGATATCTGTCAGTCCTTGGGCTAGAAGCTCTACTTATATGATCATTTTGAGTGGAAGATGCAAATAAGGATGAGTGAAGAGTAGAACTCTGTATCCCTTGTGTTTTGGAATGTGATGAGGGACAGATGTTTTATACTTTAGAAGAGATAAAAAACTCTGGTTCTGTGAAAAACAGCAGAGTTGGAAAAAAATAAGGTGTTTAGATAAAGAAAAAGTGAATGAGAGGAAGCCAAGCACAGCAATGTGCCTCTTTCTTCCCTGTTATCCCTGCAATGCACGGTACCTTCACTGTGTAGCTCCTTCTGTTTTTAGAAGAGTGGGTCTGACTCCCTCTGCATTCTTGTCATGCTGTAAGTGTAGGGGGGCTGAGGGATGGGGATATTTTCTTAAGTATGGAATTTGTGTAGGGTTGACAGCAAGATTAATAGAGGGGACCCTAAGGATTCCTGCTGAGCACTCTATTAAGCCAATAAGCACTGAACTAAGAAAAATTTGCACAATGGACTGTAATGGCTTCTGAACAGCTGTTCTGGTCTACCATGTCAGAACTCTACTTTTGAAATAATTTCTAAAATTGTCTCCTCCTTAAAAGTAAGGTCTTCCAGTTTTCACCATACACCAAGTATATATAACATAGTAATTCAACAGCTGGGGTTTTATCTTCCTTGTTTATAAGCAGAAGTGATTTTTTCACCTTAATGTCCTTGCCCATGTTCATATTAATTCTAGTCTTCCTTTTCCTACTGTACCTCATGCCTCTTCCCTTATGCATCTGCAGCTAGTCTTGTTTCATTTCCTTGCCTATGCTTTACATCTTCTCCAAAATACTTGTTTTTCTTCGGCCTTGTTCTTTCTTTTTCCCTGTTCTTTCCTGATTTACAGCAGATCCCCTTACTCCCTCCCAACTTTGCCCTTACTCTATTTTTGCCTTCAGCTTAACCTCCTGTTCATGAGTCCATAAGCTCTAATTTATCTTCTACTCCAGTACTTGCTTAAGTAAAATTTAAGAAATTTGTTTCTCCCCCACTCCAGTATTACAGAGCATGGGAGTTCTGGGGCCCTTTAAAAGGCAGCTGGTCCTATTTTGCAAGGAAATCATGCACAGGTGCTGGGAATCATCCAGGGCTGATGGGTTTCCAGGCCCAAAAGTCATAGAAACTTATGTATACATTTGTGGCTGGAGAAGGCTTTAAGTTTTTTTATTTTCCTCTGGGAGGGAGAGGATTGAAGCAGCTTAGGACTAATAAAGACAAGGACTGGGGATGGCAGTAGATAAGAGAGGCTCCCCTCCCATGACACAGTAGCCCTATCTGAACTTTGGGAAGTAGTTACCAGTTATCATGGACCTTTTATAGTTAGATTACTGCCATATCTGAAATTTGGTGTTCAAGATGTCCCTTTTCTAGCTGTATCAGCAAATCGTGTCTGTGACTGGCCTTGTTAACAAAAGGCAGAAAAACAAGCAAGATCAAAATTCTTTGTAAGAATCAAAAGAAGAGTATCAGACTAGAAGGTTTACTTCTAAAAATTATTCGAGGATAATCTTGAAAGGTGATGACTATGTGTACATCTACATATCTTGAAAATGGCTGTGGCAAGCTAACCTTGAGGCATGAACAGATCACTGAAGTTGTAGATACTAAATTGATGATGCAGGGTCCAGATCTGATGTCAGAAGCTAAGTCTTTCTTTTGGTAAGAGAAATCCAAGTCAGGATGGCATAAGACTTTTAAGTATAACTCTTGATTTCTTTTATGTATTAGAATTTGATCTTTTATCTCATTTATGGCATTAGATAATTATCTGTGGAAATGCAAATCTGAGAGTGGATACTGACCTGGCTTCTGACCTGAAATCTGTTTCCCAAAATGTCAGGTGATGAACTAAACCCACAGTATTCTTCACTCTAGTATGTAACTAATTTGAAATGTTCAGGCAGAGCTTGCAGTTTTCTGGAAGCCACTATGAGTAGGCACTTTTACCTACATAGCACTGAGTGACCCATCTGACATATTGAGGTTATGATATAACAGAGTGTTAGTGGAGGGACTCCAAAGCTCATCAGTCTCACCCTGTCTGAAACAGATACCCTGACCCCAGTAATATGATTGTCTGATATGATGAAAAGTGGCTGATTCATTTTCTTATAAAACAACCTGTAAAACTCTCCATGATTTTTCGTCTATACTGATGAATTATCATTGTTGAGGTATTCAGCTGTGATACAAACCCTGAGCTTTGAAAATACTTTTGCATGCTGCCCCATTTTGTATGTGTATTTGACCTTAACAAAAAAAAAAAGTTCTTAATTGTGAATTTTTGCTTGCATTACTTAACACAAATTCAGATGCAGGATAACAATATCTGAGGTAAAGTAAGATTGCTAGTATATTCATGAATTCTGCAACATCTCAGACTTCTAATTATATTTCCTCCATAGAATTTGTCCCTGCTTTTCAATTTTCTATGGCCAAGTGGTCAATTGAAATTTCAAATACAAGTGGAAAACTTTACAAGAAGTGGATCTGCACCCACGCATCAAAACCAGACAACAGTCAATACAATAACACTAATAAATGTTTTCAATAGCACATAACAAAAATTTAGCTCTTCAGTGTGAAGAGGTGTTTCTCAGACTGTTCCTTGGATTTCTGCAGTTGAGTATCAAAACAGAAAGCAGTATTTCAATGCAATATTTCAAAGTATTTCTTTTTCACAACTACATATATACACTCCTTTTACTCATTAATTATTTCTCAGTGTTAAATGTGATGAATTATTTCACATGAGAAAATAAAACCAAAAGCTGACAACAATGGCAATGCTCCCCGTCTCTCTTCCCCCTGGAGGAACAGGAGGAACTAGGCAATGAGCTGCAAATTTACAAGAGTTCATTTGGGTGACTGAATTGATTTTCTTTAATCCCACCATGCTCCATATTTTCAGTCAAAAAGCCAAGTGTTCAACAAAGGCTTTTGTCCTGAATAGAGGCATCCTGGAAATTGCCTCTTTCCTGTGGCAGCAGTGAGATTCCCAGCCACTTCAATTGTATGAGTCAGAGCCCTCAAACAGGTCTGTGTGTGACTGCCAGTGGCAGTGTGACAGTGTTTTTCTTAGCAGCTGGGGCAGTTTAGAAGTTATAATGGAAAGATTTTCAATGACTTCCCAATTATATCTGAATATGCTTGGAGTTCTGCTTTGATGTTGCCAACATCGTATATGAAAGTATCTAAGTTTTCCAGATGTTTCCTCAATAAAGTAAAGCATTTTAACTCCCAGTGACCAAATCTTCCCTTATACATTTAAAGCTCCTTTTCAACCACAAAGAAAAATCCTAGATGAATTAAATCAATAAAATTACAGTCATACAATTCTGTTATCTGTGTCCAAGCTGGGCTGAAGTTCACAGCACTGAATAATCTAAGTTTGTTAAGATCAAACCTTTTCCTGGATGGGATGTACACTGAAACCTGTCCTCTTTGTACCTCTTGCAAATGCACATATGTTCATCTGTTGGTGACTTCTAGAAGCAGTTTTCAGCTGAGGGGCAGATCAATTATTTTTCTTCAGGTACAATTTTGGGCCCCCAGTTGACATCAGAGAATTGATATTTCCTATTAAGTTAATTTTTAAGCCTAAAAAATGAGCCTAAAGTTCATGGATGCTGGATTGGCTCTTCAAAGATAAGGACAGATGTCTTTTGCAAAGAATATTTCAAAAAGCAATAGAGAGCAAAGAATTAATTTAGCTTTTTACTGCTTCTGTGTCTCAGGAATTTAGAATTTGAGAACTGATGTCATAAAATATCTGTTATTGAAAGGGCAGCAATGGTATTCACAGGTTTCATAACTCCCAAGAAAAAAATTCTAGCCTTCTCTTGGAAAAGGACCCTTTAAGTGCCTGGTAAATTGAAATTCCATCAACAAGAGAATGACTTTAACACAATATTGAATTAAACTTTTATTACTACCAACCACAGATGGAACTTCATCTGTTGTAACAGCTACAATATTTAAGAAGACTCAGTCATTGTACTGAAAATATTTAGGCAGCATTTCATGTATTTATGTATGTCTTATGGTAACCACCCACCATAACATTGACTTAATGTCTGTATTTTCATCTGAATAGCAAAAGAAGATAGTCAGTTTTCAAAATTATTTGAAACTGATCATTTACAAGTTTATTCATGTCACTGTTTTGCAGAAAATCTTAAACACTTCTGCTGAGAAAATCTCTGTAAATTATTACTATTAATCTAATAAATATTATTCTTTTACTGCTTAAAAGAATAATTTTCCAACACATGGTATTATGCATTTATAAAAGTTTAAAATATGAATGTATTTTTTTTAGGACTTAAGGATGAACTGTGGTATTGCTGAGTCTGATTACAAAATAGTCATTGATACCTCTGCTGGTCAGGATTTCACTTTAGCCTTCTGGGCTCTCATCCAACACTTTTTGGCCTATGATGCCCTTTGGGGATGGTCCTAAAGCTCTTTCCAGCCAAATTCAGCAGCAGTTACTGACAAAGTCACCTCCTTTGGAAATACAGCAGGGAATTTGTATTTGTGTATGCAATTGCATCCATTCCATCTGCAAATACAGTTCACAAATCAGCACTCTTTTTTCTTTTTTTCTTGTGGATTTGCACTCTGAACTTTTTCAGAATTAAAAGTGGCAATCATAGAACCAGGTAGTCTATTGCTGGGGTAACTTAGAATGTACCATAAATACCTATAAATCATCACAAACTTCAGATTGATACGGCAGGCACATTTGGACTTTTCCTTTTTCTGATGAATAAAGTCCCAGAGTTAGGGAAGTTTTGGGTACTTCCTTTCAAAGGGAAGTAATTTCACTCAGGCTAAAAAAAGAGGTTGAAAAACCAGTAGAGAATGGTCGCCAGTTTTGTCCTTGACCAGAAGAGGTCACTCTTGTGTGCGGCATAAAGTGGCTCCGAACCCCTTTACCCCTTGCTCTGGTTCATTAGAAATTAGGGGCTTTGGTTTAAATGAAAGATATCGTACCCAACTTTTCTTGAATTTGGGGGAGTTTTGGAATCCAGGTTGGACTCAGGTTCCACACCTCAATCCTTGGTTTTCTGAGCAAGGTGGTTCTGCTGGTGGTACAGGTAATTTTCAACCTCTGCCATTGCATATAGGTCTTCACTGGTTCCTTCCTGTGATAAGATCAACATCATATCTCCAATTAATCTAGGTTTCAATGTAGAAAAATATATCTGAGATCAATTTCTTTATGTTAATTAATACTTGGTGAAAGGTGGAAAGTGAGTTTCAAGATATAGATTTCTTTTATTATTTTATATTAATTTTTTAAAGAACTGTTTTCAATCTTACAAAACGTTTCTTTAAAATAAAAATCATCATTATAAACTTAGTTTCCTCCCCTTCTCTTGACAATTTGAAATGTAAGAGATGTATTCTTACGGGTGCTGTACATTCCTCTACTCCCTAATTGGGTGCTGGGGTTTCTAATGCAAATTTAGTTCATCCTTCTTCTCTCTGGGTACTAAATTTGACTGCTCATCTGAGATTTTTTTTCCCTTCTTTTGCTTCTTTAAAAGAAAAGCAGTGTCTTTTCACACATATAACCAAGATCTGGAAGTCTGCCAGCGTCTGTCTGACTCATCATTTTCAAAAGGTGCTGTGAATGCTGGGAATCACATTCTAGCTGTGAGACTGAAGGTAGACACTTGAGTGCCAAATTCCATTGCCACTTTACCATTCGAGCCCAAGTAAGAACGCAAAGCAGAAAGCAAAGCAGCTCTTGCTACCAATCATCATAGAGCCAACATGGCTCTTTATAATAAGAATATGAATAATGTACAAAAGAATTTTAGAAAAATACCTTTAGGCTAGAAAACTGAGACTAATCATAATATTGTTTTTCATGAAAATAAGACTTGCTTTGAAGTATTTATGCTACTTCCTTACTATTCCCTTGGCTATATTTTGTTTTCATAATGTTTATTCAGTTAACTTAGTTATTTTTATACTTGTCTAGTCTTAATACCTTCTCTTTTCTCCCTTTTGGTTCATGCTTTTTTCAGTTTTTTCAGGCTGATTTATCTCTCTCAAGTATTGCTTCATAGTGCAAGGCATCGGACATAAATCCATTACTTATGGTATGTTTATTGCTGCAGAAAAATGTGTTTCACATGGAGCTCAATTTTTTCCCAATTTTAAACACTATTTCCCATTTATGGAACATGAAGATTAATCATTAAACAGAGAAAAATATAACCTAGGTGTTCAATATTTAGTCCTATACAGTCCTAATGTAAATATAAATAATAAATATTTATTTCCACAGAATTCAGGAGACAATGCTACTGGGGATGTTCAGATATTCTAAGTTCAACTCATAACCTTCACTCCCTATATAAATTAAACCTGTGCCTTCATGGATCCATCTATTGTTTCTTACAGTAGCTGTGGTGAAAAGTTGAGACTTGGGTTAATATTACTGCAATATATATTGAATATTGCAAAGAAAATATTAGAATAGTATCAATGCAGACAAACAAAATCTACAGGAATCATTGTTATAAGTGGCTCATATTCTCACTGGATATATTTAAAAATAAATTACTTCAATGTCTGCTGCTTGAATACGATGTAGGGATGGAAAATATCTAAGCAAAATTATTCCTCTTTTGATTTCTATGTCTTGTGGCTACATATCTTGTGGTAAAGAACTTCTTGCCTCTATTTACTCAACTTATGTCTTAGATTTGTACCATCAGTGTTAGCTACCAAGTGGGACTGAGATTTTATGCTTTTAGTCACTGTTCTGACACACAAACACATATAAGCTTAAATCACTGAAGTTAAGGACAAAATTCCTGTTCATCTTGGTAGGTTCAAGATTTCACTCCAGGCATCTTGGTAGATGGCACTTGCACTTCTTAACATTACCACATTTTTTTTGACAGTAAGTTAAACAAACATACTTTCAAACTTGTTGGTTTTAGGCTGCATTACTCATCACAAGTCTTTCTGTATAGACTGAAAATCATCCCCCCTTTTTTCCTTTTTGCCATAAAGGAAAATTGGAAGTATCTGTATACTAAGTAAAGAGTGTAAATGATATAGCATTCATCAAATCCTTTCATTTAAGTCCATTGAAATAATTTTTGTTTGAAAAAAAAACAGGTTCCCTTTCAATTGATAATAGGAGTAGATTAGAAACTGATTGAAATGTCAGACTGAACCTTGCAGTTAGCCAGAGTCAACTGTCTCAACATCTTAAAATCACAGCATGTCCTTCCCTTCAAGTGCAGGAATTTGGAATTTGAATAATGTTCAGCCAAGGATTCATATTTACTTCAATTAAATGTATTTAATAATGTGTAACATAACTTAGCTGTTGACTCAAACATGTGTATGTTAAGAATTGTACTTCTACATTTACACTTCTAGTTGCTCAAATGAGGAACTAGAACTGGTTCTCATATTGCCTACAGAATTTCTCCAAACCTAGAAATTTGCCTATATTGCCAGGTTAGAAAGTCAGCAAATTACTTATTCGCCTTCTTTTGTTTAGTGTATGCACGCATCTTCTATCACACAGAAAACAATTAATTTCTCAACCCAAAAAAGCCATGAACCTGAAAGGAAACATTCTGCAATGATCCATGAGTCTGTGTATTGCATGCATCACTTTGGCCTGAGGTGGCTTATTTCTGGTGAATGCTGGACAGTGTGAAAGAAACAAACAGTATTCATCACGTCTTTTACAGATTGAAAACTGAGCTCAACTTCTACTGAATTTAAATACACCAAATATTATTATGCTTAACAATAACATTAGGCATTTTTTGATTTTGATTAATACTTGATTAAAATATTGATTTGGTATTGTCAGCACACATTCAAAAAACTAAGCAAGACAATGTGTGGGTATTATCAAAAGAGCACTTTTCTCTCTCACTTGTCTTGATGTGCTTTTAAAAGGCAAATTCCCTTTAACCTTATATCAGGTTTTGGTATCAATTATGTTGATATGAATCTGGAATAACCCTGTGGAAAATCAGACACTCCTGTATTCCTTTTATTTTTCTTTTCCAATTAGGCTGTTGCACGTTTGTTATAGCTTATAGCCACTTTCCATATATAAAAACAGTATTGTTTGTTTTATGTGGGATATACCATATTTAATGCTCCACTTTTGTGTAATTGTTTTTCCCAAACCTCTGGTATACAGAAATTTGATGATCACCAACTACGTTTTCCACCCAATTTTCTAAAAAATATTGTACACTGAATACCATTTGACAAAAAGAAAATATATACCTGAAAGAAAATTGATCATCTTACTGAGCAAATTGGGCTTTAAGCATCTTGCTAAATGAGAAAAGCATTATGCACCCAATGTTTGAATGAGAATTCAAGGTCACAGCACTTCAGTCGTAACGGAATTGTTTGACAGAGAACCCTGAGAAAAATTTAAAATACATATCCCTGCTTTATGAATTGGTCATTTACTATACTCTTTCAGAAGTTCTAAGGAATAATGATCTTTAGTATTAACTGTTGAGATTCTGCAAACATCAGGTTTTCTGCAGACAATTCTGCCTGAGACAGAGCTCTAACAGACATTGGTTTCCATACTGCCTTCAGATGCCCCTCACTTCTTTCTTCCTTCCTTCCTTGCATAATCATCCCTAATTCTAGAATATTCTTTTTTCTGAGGATATTCAGACTTCTTCCTGAATTAAATATGCATAAAATGCAACATTTATAGTCACAGGAATGAGTTTTATTTGTTCCCATTCAGCACAAATGAGCCCAAACCACATAATTTCTTGGCATGCTAAAATCTCTACACCTCCATGCCACATGTGGGGAGGTAGCTTTTGGAAAATAACATTCATAGAGTAGTAAAAACAGACATGAGAGCTTGAAAGTCCAAATGTAGCTGACAGAATTTCCTTTTATTTCCTTTTAAAGTAAAGACTATTGTGAAACATAATCAGAACCATATCCTTATCAGGCAGAAAAATACTCGGTAAGAAGACGCGCTGCCGGCCTTCCCATCCACACCACCCTTTTTATGACAACGTGTCTCCAGAGATGGCAATTGTATGTCAAGCATGTTACATACTGGGAAGGTGTCTTCAGAGACCTTGTGCATGCAGCATTAGAAGTTCAACAGCCCTAACATATTAGGATTAGTTGCAAATACTAATGCAGTGGTGCCTCTCCATTCACTTCTGCCTCTTCAGTGGCAAGATTCAGCCAACCTCTGCTTCACCAGCAACAGTTCTCCAGCAGAGGCTGAAATTCTACAGGAGTCCTACAGCAGCCTGCAGGCTGTTCTTGGGCAATCAAGAAGCTGGTTCCCAGTATCAGATTTCTTTCTGCTGTGAGTAGTTAANCCCCCCCCCAGAAATCAGTACACTAGAAAAATCCATGCTCCTTTTCTAAAACAAAACAAAAAAATCAACAAGAGAAATAATGAATTGTTGTCATGAAAAACACCTCCACAATTGGATTTATTTCTGTATCTTGAAAAAAATCTTAACATTTCTTTCCATGTGACGATATATTTTAGATGTTTTTTAGACTTTTGTAGCATCAACACTCATCTGACTGGAGAGATGATAGGCATCTGTGTAACTACATCTGGGTAATTTTTAAAAAAACCTCTTATTTTCAAGAGGTCATGAGTAACAGTCTTGGTCCTACTTACTGTCCCTTCTTGTTCCAGGTGATACGTCCTGGCATGGGCATGCATATTTTGAAGGGTGGCAATTTTTCGGTAGAGGTAAATGGATGACTGAGAAAGGATGGGTGGATGTTAATATTTTTCATATCTGTGAATGGCACATCAATCCTGTGTAAAATATTTACCTTGTATTACAGCTGTATCTTTGTCTTGACTGTAGATGTGGTCTTTAGTCTTGTTTCAGGTACTCTGTTTTAAAACCAGTACATACAGCTCAAATATACTTAAAGACTCTGGGATAAAGTGGGCATACTAAGGGAATCAAGTTTTAAATAAAATCAAAATATTTGGTATATCAGAAAGAGCAGGAAATATATTTTCGTACAACCTCTATCCTCAATCTTTTCACAAAAATGACTGACTCTATTTTTTTGCCATGTTTGCAAAAATATATATAACGGTGGGAAAAGGAATACCTCATCTGGAGAGGTATACCAAAGCACAAGCACTGAAAAGATATACTTCTGATGTATCTAAGTATACAAAAAAGATTAAAATTAAAATTTATAAAATTAGTCAGAAAACAAGAAAAGGAAAGAAAGGCAAGAAAAAGAAGACATTGTGCCAATGAGACAGAAGACTTTTTTTTGGAAATGGCTGAATCTTGGGTAACATGCAAAAACACTTAGGGATTCAGTTTTGCAACAACTTTTCTGAGCCTTCTACAATATATTAAGGCTCTTCTGACATTTTCCATTAAATCCTACTCCTTGTTCTATGAACAGGATTCGAGGAACTAGGTAATTCAAGCAGGAAATGCTAACATTAATTTACTGATCTTTGTTGACAATTCGATTATTCTTCTACCACCAGAGCAAGCTTTTTGAATGTTGATGAGCAATTTGATGCCAAGTTTGGTGTAGTAAAAATGACAACAGATATATTCACTAACAAGTCTGTAGTTATTTTAAAACTACTGACCTAAATAATATGTACATGAACAGGGAGAAGGTACAAGATGTTAAAGAGTGTCTTGTTTTGAAATCAGTCTACTGTGGCTAAGATAACCTAAAATAATACTGGTATGTGGAGTACCTGAAGTTGTATATTGGTGTTTTTCAGAAATATTGAGAACAATTAGACATCGAGACACCAGTGAAATTAAATCATTGAATGGGAATTGTGGATTAGTTTTCTTTCATAATTGCCACCTAGCTCTCCCAAAATAGACACACATAAAAAACCAGAACAGCCATTTGAATTAAACTCCAGACCTTCCTAACAGGAAGTATGATTGCCTCACACTTTATTCTGGCAATCTCTGTGTTAAGAAAATATGTAAGAATGGAAATACATAGGAAAGTATGTGTAGTACATCAAAGAGGAAGATCTGTGCCAGTTCTTTACCAGTTGTTTACAGGGAGAGGCTTTTTGCCTTTCTCCTGAAAACAGGAGGCAGGGAGGAATGTGAATCAGGCTGGGAGATACAGAGGGATAGCCAGCAAGCAGAGATGGAATAACTGCTTCTGTGCCCTCCCCTTGCAACACTGTAAGCGCAGTTAAATATGGAAAAGCCAAAGGGAAAAGTGCTTTTCCATGCTAAAACTTAGCTGCAGTACAAAACTTCAGGAGTGAGTTCAGCTGGAGAACGTAGCTTGGCTTCTCAAAGCTGAAATAACCTTGGCTACAGAATTAGAGAACTGTTTTGGTTATAGTCACCCACATACCCTCTGTGATCAAGGTGAAGCAGAGTAGCTGGCACAACCACTCAAGGATTTAGAAAATTAAGCTGAAGGATCAAAGTAGCTCTAACATTTTAGCTGGTGAGAGTGTCAGGAGAAAGCTTTGTTACAGTCTGTAATGCCTTCAAACATTGCAAAGAAAAAGAAGTTGGAAAGTGTGTCCCTCATTGCCTTTATTACCAGTTGTTACCTCCCTTTCACGTGTTTCCACCACTTGGTTATGTTGCCAATGCAAGTTACAATGAAGACAGGATGACAAATATTTTCACAAATGTTCTGGCTTTCCTGTGAGTCACACCCCATTTCAGTGTCTGTTGAATATAACTGTCATAAAAAAGAATTAGAAAAAATATAAATCTATCATTGTTCTATAAATCTCACAAACTATATCCATAAAATTAAACAGATTCTTTTAGACACCAGAAACTTTTAGTATAATTCTCTGACTAATCATAGATATATAGATGGGGGTTGAGAGGCTTTAAAATGCACTCACAGCTCAGTAATTGTTGAAACTCTTGCTCATTAAGAACAATAAAGATTTATGGGGGCAGTTATTTGATTATGGCCACAACTGGATTAAAGGGTGCTCTGTAGGTAAATTCTGAAATTCAGTGTTGAGTTTTTTAGCCCTGTTCTCCTCTGTAACAGCATTTTCCCCCACATGTAGATGGACAAACATAAGAGCTGACTTAACATATGCCAGGCTCTGAAGGATGCAGAGCTGTTTAAAAGCACAGTCCAAGATCAAAATGATGCTGTTTCAGCCATACACCCCATTTTTATCTTCACTTTATTTCCCCTGTCAGCAGTAGAGACATCAAATGTATTTCCACCAGGAGATACCTCTTACTCTTAGGTCACTCTTAGATACTTCTTCTCCTCCCGAATTATTTATCCTTTAAACCAGATGGCAGTGGTTCAGAGCCGAAGTATTGGAAAATTTGGTGTGTTCTGTCTATCACTTTTATCTGTCTGCGGAGCTTTTATTTCTATCCCAGTTTTCTAAAGGGACGTGTGAAAACATTCCAACTTTTCACATGTACTGGTCCTTCTGTACAAAAAAAAAAGTGAATTTTGCATGACAAATGATACTGCATTCTGTTATGATTGCCTTTCTATAAAACTTTTGTTCTGCTTGGTTGCATTGAAATACGTATCATCACATACGATTAGTTGATACTGAATCAAAAATAATCCTTCGTCAGTGTTGTTGTTAGTCTCATGGTGACTTTTGTGGGAACAAAGTTTTGATTCTTTTCTTTGACCTAAAAGCTAAAGTTCATGACCTTATGTAGACAAGTTGATAATAGACTGACTTCTTCCAATATGTAGCCTTTTTACATAAAAAAATTGTTTGGGGGAACCTTGAGGGGAATGAGATGTAATAAAATATCTGAAATAGCTTCTTTTTTCCACCATTTTAAGACTGAGATTTGGCCTCAGAATTCCCTCTTTCCTCCAAACCATGCTGAGAATATGGCTTGATCATTCTGACAGATGTTTGCCAATGGATTTAATGGCTACATGATAAAACATGATATCCACTTTTTATGTGTTTTATCAGAATTTTCTGGCATACAGCAGGAGGGGTAGAAGGAAGCATGCTTTGTTACCTGAGTCACTCAATTCATGGATCAACATATTAATTCAAGTAATGGAAGGCAGTAGAATAACGATAAAAAACAAACCTCTGAAGGAATTTTGATGAGGGGAATGCATCTGTTATAGTATATTCAGCATGAGCAGAGAGGCAAGGCACACACCCAAAGGTATTAATATCATAAACCAGAGCAGATAAATCTAGTGGAAACTTTAGATTCTCTGCAGTTTGCTCCTCAAAGAACAAATAACCTTTCACAGTGCATAGGAAGGACAACATCGGCATTGAATTTGTTTTGTTTTGTTTTTGTTTTTTTTGGTTTTGATTAGAGACACTGAGTAGACAATAACTTTTCTGAGTTACAGGAAACTTTTTTTGGTTTAGAAGCTTCCAAACAGAAAGGAAAAAGGAGCTGGATAGCCCTTCATTATCATGTTACCCCATTCTCAGCTAGATCCAAGGGGGATATTATCCAACCAAGAACCATCACTCTGTTTTTCCCCTGTCTATTTCTGCAGTACCCTAATTTTCTTGTCTTCAACAGAGATACTTATGACTTTACAGGCAAGAATGAGGGAAGAATTCAGTGATGATTTGCCTGGACAATGCTGAACTAAAAATAGAATAAGCAGTAAAATAAAGTGTATTATTGCTTTTTCACACCTATGTGGAGCATTGAGCTATGAGTATTATCAGTAAAACTATGAGGACACCATAAAAATCAACAAACAATTCAGAATTTACTGGGATTCCAACCCAATGGGAACAATTTTATTTAACCCAGCAAACTGTGTACCAGATGCTAAAGGTGAGTTTCATGCTTTCTGCTGTCAGAACAGATTTCTGTCCTCCCCTATGCAACTCCTTCTCACCATACATGTCTGTTGGCTTTCTGTCAGTAAGGGCATTTCTATTTCTCCAGAGTGACCTAATTAAGATATCAGTAAAGAAACATCATTCCCTCCCTCCACCACCCAAGTGGATAATTTCTGATCATCAGCTCACCCACCATGTATCAGATGAACAACAGTGAGGAAGATGTGAGGAAGATGTGAGGACTCTGTGGTTGAGGATGGGAATCCAAGAAACGATTTTTTTGGCAGAGAAAATGTATTAAGCTTACTAAAATCTGAATTGAAATCACAAACTAAAGCTTTAGGATGGATTTTGAAAAGAACGAACAAGATAGAACTTGGTACAATAGAATGGTACTAAGAACCCTGGCCATAAACTCACCAAAGACATCACCCTGAGTTTAGCTGTGAGGAATATTGGATGCCACTCCTGGGAAAAAAATGGAAATAAATCCTGTAGATTCCTAATTAAATCTCAAATTATATTTTTATTTAAAAGTGTAAAAAGTATGGATTTTCTTTTCAATTATAAACAAAAGAGAGAGGAAAAAAAGGGTTTTCAGACAATTGGCTTTTAAGTTTTGTACAAATAGCAAAAGCTATGGATCACAAGAGCTTAAAGATCAACAGTTTTAGAGAAAATATGAAAAATTAAATCAGAAATAAATCTTAATATTTCCTAATTATTAATTTGTTTTACAGTCTTCAAAGCAATGCTAGCTTATTTGGAAGATACTTCATGATCCTCAGTAGCCTGAATCATAATCATAAGAGAAAATTAGAGACTAAAACTATTTCTCAGTGTTTTAACACTGATTCAAAGAAGCTAAAGTGGCAACTTGTGTCTTGTTAGAGACCTTACAATTCTGAAAGTTTTTCTTTTTGTCTGTGAAGCAAAACAATTAATATAGCACTGTAACTGCAACATGATTAATCACGGTCAGAACTCTGCAGCTGCCACGCAGGGAAGCTGGCCAAGCAAGCCCACTAGCACTAGTCTGATGACCTGACCTAGTGTGATGAATGAGAGGGCTCCAGTTGGTGAAAGACAGCAAACCTGGCCATAAATGTATGGGTGTGCAGTTCCAAAGTACATGTGTTTGACAGCCAGGAAGATTGTCTCACTGGATACCTGAGGAATTGCATAGGGGAAAGTGACATATTAACTATTTTGGGTTAAAGCATAATGACTGATTTACACTTGTAAAGCAGATAAATAACAGAATGAAAGCAATGACTATTTTTTTCTTATGCTGCCAGTGATGTTTCTCTGACAGTCCTATATTTCTTCTGGGAAATTCAATTTTAATACTATATCTCAGATAAGGATTCCAGACATACCACACATATTAGCTGAAATTCCATTCCATTGCTCATCCTCCTCTGCCTGTCTGCAAAGCCTACGTATTTCCAGTATTCCTCATTTTTCTTGAGTTCGATTGCACTTTACAAATGCTGATCAGATCATGCTCTGTCAGTCCACAGTAACATCAACAAATTGAACTGCCCTTTTTTAGAGGGCACACAATGCTGATTTCACAGATGTGTATCATTAGGCAACTAGTCACACAAAAATGTGCACTTGAGGTCACAGCCTACACAATCTTTATTTTCTTTCCTTCTCCCCCATATGTGATCATTTGTGTCTCAGGATGCTACAGCTCTTTTTTATCTCATCTGCCTCAAACACAAAGCAAGCATGATAACTGCCAAAACTTGCATGTTCTGCAGCTTCACAGCTGTGATACATATGCTTGAGTGGCAATGACAGGAGAACATCATATTAAGTGAAGCTCAAAATGAGAAGCTCTAGGCCACCACCAACTAAGGGACTGCAAAAATGATGAGGTGATCAACTAATCTGGTCTTAAAGAGTCTTTCAAGACAGAAGGAATCATTCCAAATAGTCCACAATGCAATTAGAGAAGGAAAGAAAAAGCAGAAGAAGAGCTACTTCAGTAAATATCACTCTAATAAAAGGAAGGCAGAAGAGCAAGAAGAATGGATGTATTGGGAATAGAAAGGGAACATTTTCTGGTTTGATAAGAACATTAAACAAATAAACAATGCTAACAGGTAAGGATGAAAGTGCTATGGGTAGGAAATTACTGGAGTGAAGACTTAAAGTATACAGTGACCTGTATTATGTTGGGACAATGAACTACACAGACTGAACTTTTTAATTATACTTTTAACTTTCTAAATATAAAAGAAATAGGGATTAGCTGTCAAAATCCTTGGAAATGCTTATAAAAACCTCAGACTCACATCTGAATGGCATTATGTACTCATGAGCTCATGACTAACTTTAAAGCTAGCCAAAGCAAGCAGCACAATTTTTATTTCTCTGTGTATCTGAGACGTTATTCCCCACAGTGAGGAAACACAGAATCTAATGTAGGAATAAAAAAGTGGTATAAACAACTATGACTTCCTTATAATTATTGCTTTTACTGATTTTTAAACATATCACTGTCTTCAGCTATAAAGGTCCAAAGACAGAAATTTAAATTAATGATTATATCCAACAATGTATAGTTTAAACCATAATAGCATTGTTATTTACCTCTGTAAATAAACTCAGTAAAAGACTGATATAGCTTTGTGAATATTTCCTGCCAGGTCAAAGGGGTGTAATACTTACTTTTTATTTAATAGCAGTAATTCCTGAATTTACTTATTTTAACAGAGTTCTTAATCTTTACTAATTCATAACAATTAATAAAGATCAAAAGGCATAAACATTTTTAAATTTCAAACTTCATGCTATCATATCAATTTTCATTGTGTTTAAATCTAGTCAACTTCCTGAGAGACTGATTAAAAAATGAGAATATTTGGATTACGAAAGGTACGAAAAATCCCCTGCAGTAATTCACTGATCATGTATAGTGAATTAGAGACTTCATCAGTTCACTGAAAATCCTAAAGAAGAAACATCTTGCATTATGCCTCTAAGTATCCATTTTGCCTGTCTATTTTGCCTATCATTGATGACGGGTTCTAATTTTAGGTCAAATTTTGTGTTTTCCTTTCCAAATATGATGCAAAGTCTCATTCTTTACTGTAAGGTATGGAATTAATTTGCATTCTTATTTGTGCTTTTAATTATTTTCTGAATTGTATTAATACTAGGTCTCCTGAGTTAAATTGTTTTTTTCTGTCCACATTTTAAACCTCTGTTGGATGCCCTTTTATTATTTTGCAATCTTCCCTCGGGTACATAACTTCTCTCAATTTATTAGCATCTGCAAATTCTGTTAATGAGCTGTTTGCTTCCACCTCCAGATCACTAATGAAGATTAAATAAAGCTGGATTCTGCACTAACCCTTTGTGTTCTGATTCTTCAGGATATCACACCATTGATTCAAATGAAGTGACACCAACATAAAAGTGGAGGAACTCTGGAGATTTGAATTCTGTGGTTTGAATGTGACTACTTCAGTGGTTTTTGGCTCTGGATGTCTGTAAATTTTTTAGTAATTTCACAATCCATAGACTAAGACAAATCCTGTAATGAATATTGTAAGCAATGATACATGAGTGAATGAGGGATAGATGAATAAAAATAAATTACGAAACACTGGCCCTCAACTGAGGCTATTTCAAATGTAGATTTTGTATCTGTCCTGACTCTCTGTTAATAACATGCTGTAACTTAAGGAAAAACAACAATCACACAGAAATAATAAAATTGCATGTTAAAAGTTTTTATCATATATAATGTCAAACATATCTTGCAAAACTTTGGATTAAGAATCCAAAGAAGTGTAATCTGAAATGTGGATGGTCACTTGAAGGACACAATCAATTTAATTACTGTGCTGAAGTAAGCTGCAGTAACAAAAGAAGAAGAAGAAACACTTCAGAATAGAAACCCTTGAAATACAGAAGAAAACAGACAGATACAATTGTTGATTCAGAGAAATGGCAACATGCATAATTGACATCAAGGAGATGTAGAAATTAAAAATAAAAGGAAAGGAGTCTCCTACAAAACATGTTGACCACAAAACACCAAGACTACAGTTTTCTTAGATTTCCTCTGTAAGACTGGAGTCATGTGTCACATGACAAAATCCTCTTTCCTGTTAATGTCTGTTCTAATGGTTTTCTCTCCTCTGAAAATTACAAATGATATACACTAGAGGATTTCTGAAAAAAGTACTTTCTGACCTTGTGAGTTGCATATCAAAATACTCATATAAGCAATAGTCCCCAAATTCATAACATGTACTTTGGGAATATGGCTAGGGAATATTCATAGGTGACAGATGAAAAAGGCTTCCAAGGGGTTCCACAGTTGCAGCCTGTAAAAAGTACATGTTGCACATTGGAGACCTCCCCTGGCTTACTTGTGTCACTTTCCCATGGATTAGATACAAAAACAGAGACAGCAATTTTCTAGTCTTCATGTGAAAGTCCACTTGGGCTTCTTAGAAGCTTCTTCAGTCAGTAAATGGCACAGCTCCCCTACTTTTCTAGCCATCATCACTTGGCTGTATTGGGGTAGTTCCAAACTAGTAATGGAAATCTACTCCAATGTCTCAAAAACATAGTATATGATTTTAAACTGTGTCTCAATAGGCACCAAAAATATTCAGCTATGAAATCTGGAATATCACTTAAAACTTGCTAGTTAGGTGAAAACATTATAGTTAATATTAGGAAGGCATGTTCATGCTTGCACAGAGTATGGAGACCCTATACTGGGAGAAAACAATCCCTGCTTATATCCTAGACTTCCTAGAAGCTCCTGCAGTCATTCATTTCTCCTGTTCAGTTCTCATCTTGTAACTTAATGCCAGATTAAAGAATGAAGAATTCCATAAAATGCTATTTTCCGTGACATGTATAGCCACCGCCTTCATTAATGGTATTGTAGTCAATACAGGTTTTTCAACAATGAATGTCACAGGAATCTTCAGTTATTTATTTATTTTTTCATTTATTTATTTGCTTGCTTGTGCTCAGTGTTTTAGGATTTCTATTTTAATTATTTCTGTGCTGGAATGTATGAATGGAAAAAGAAGCAGAAAAAAAATAAACATTTGCAATTCATGAAAGTCAAATTAATATCTCAAACTTCTAGAAAGAAATAATCAAGAACCTGACTGCTATGTGCCCTTCTAAGAGCCCCTGGAGGTTATGATGGACACCAGCTGTGTTGTCATTGTGAATAAGACACTGAATAAGTCCTCACTGTACAAATTACTGCGTCTATGTTCGGGCCCCCTAGCTGAAGGAGGATGTTATGGAACTCAAGAGCATCCAGAAGCATGTGACTAACTGGTCAGGAGCCTGGAGCACAGGACCAATGAAGAGATCATAGGACAGCTGGGGTTGTTTAGTTGGAATACGAGGAGGATAAGGGCAGCCTAATAGCAGCCTACATCTGTTTGAAAAGCAATTAGCAGAATGACAGATTGTTCCTCATTATCATTACATCCTCTGAATATTTTCCCTGCAAAATCACATAAGAGTTATAAATCATAGTATGATGCACAGGAAAATCTTTTAGACTTTTCAGGTAACACTTTTGTTTGTTCTTCCGTAATCTGGTAAATCATCTTCCAGAGAAACTGAAATTGAAATCATGGTAACCTCTGTAGAAGTTTTTAATCTTCTGCTTGTTCCCATGAGAAAGGTAGATTTACAGTGACCTGATACCTAGTGTGAGATTAGAATATTTAAAGGAAAATATCTTCTCTCCATTCTATGTGGTGAATAATTATGTCTCTATTTAATAAGCAGGAAAGAGGAAATTTAAAGGCATAACCATGAACTGTGTATAACTGACACAACTTAAGAAAAACTGCTTTGAATTAATAGCAAATTTGAACTCTATTGTAAAATCCTTAACATTACCCAATCTCCCATAGATACAACTTCTAAAGCTTCCGAGACAAATTGGAAATTTTATTTCTCCCTAGAAAGACGGAGGGCTTAATGTCACAGTGATTTAAACTATAGGGTGATCTTGAGAATTTAAAGGCTGCTGTTTTAATCACATTGATATATCTACCTATATCTATATCTACATCTGTATCTATATCTCTATATATCACTGTGACTTTCTGATCTACTGACTCAATGAATGCTTTGCTGACTAAAATATATCAATTCTTTGGTGATATGATGTTTTAAAGTAGGATTTTAACAAATATATTATGAAATATTGTGAAGTAAGAAATTAAGCTTCCTCCCTTCTGTTTCTAGAAGTCAAGAGGAGTTTTACTATTTCTTTGTATGGGAGATGAGCATCACATCAAGGTGTGATGCTTTTGAAGAACATACAGCAGAAGTATTGGAATATAGTTTAGTCAATGAAGGGAAACGATGAGATTAATGGGGAAAGACTGGCCAGAAAAACAGCAAAAAGTGAATACTGGAACAAAATCTCTGAAAAGAGATCTTCAGCAGACTTTTTTTCTATTAAATTCATGAATAACACTATTATCAAACTGACAAATGAGATTCAGTAGTGCAGCCAGGTTGAAGAGCACTGTATTGCAATCATAGGCATAATTTGTAGTGTAAGTACAAGCATCAGACAGGCTTGTTTTAGAGTAGATGCAATTCTCTAAAGTGAATTTAAGTGCACCAAAGGAAAATGATTAAAAATGGGACCAAGAGGATAATCAAAATATCGGAAAGCGAGGCTTATAGTCAGACACTCAAAATCTATCTCTTTAGAGAAGAAAGCTTCTGAAGAGATCTGATCGTATTAAATCTTAAGGGACTGAAAATTTTCCTAACAAAGAGTTCTTCAGTATTTCACCCAAAAATGTAACAAAAGAGAAATGAAAGGAGTTACAGCTAGAAAATTTGAACCAGAAATAAGTGAAGAATTTTAAGTAGTAAAAGTTAGTAACCATTGGAACAGACTACCAGGAGAATTGCAAGTTCTCCATCCCTTAAAATGTTTTACTTCTAGAAGTCATCCACTGGTTAAAACACTAATTAATTCAGGGAGAGACAGGAAGGAAGGTGAACTACAGGCTCTGAGTGTTTTCTGGCTGAATATTTTGACCCTGCGTATCATTTAAAAATCAGTCTGTTAAAAATCAATGGATATAACACAGATGCAAAGAAATGTCCCAATGGCATTTAAATTTGAATGTGATAGAGAGCTGTTTCCTCAACAGTAGAAATGAAGTCTGGTGGCTTCTCTCTCTAGTTAGTTAGGATAATATGTGAGGTTTTGCTTGTTAACCTTCGGCAAAATTTTATCAAACTACCTTTGAAATGTTGAACTGTTGAATGTCCTCTCAAAATTCTCCTTTTCCATGAAACTGTACATACAGCTCAATTAAAACTGCGGGAACATGAAATATTTTAAAAGTCTTATAAGCTTTGAAAGATTAGAGGGAGCTTAAGAAAAGTCTTTTCAGAAATCCTCCTCCAACAATGTATGCACTAAATTAAGTATGCTATTTTTATTCAAAATTTATGTAGCAAAAGTGCTCTTACAAGTTTTCCATCTCGAACAGCTGATTCAAATATATAAAGTTCAAAAGAATTTTTTCCTGAAGGGATTGTTTCTCTGCAGTTCAGATCTTTAAGAAAAAGCTTAGTGCAGCTCTCAGTTCAAGATTACTTCTTATAAAAGTTCAAAAGAGCACAGAGAAGACTTGGCAATGTATGTTTAGGTTGCCAGGCATGTTACTTTTGCTCTTTTTTGTTTTTTCACATTGCTTTTTAAATGAAACTTATAACTAAATCTGACAAGAATGCTTCATTTATCCTCTGACAAGATGCTAAAGTAGCTAAGTTTCAGGAGGAAGGGGGAAATCTTAGAAGGTTGAAAATGCTAATAAACATTAAGATTTTTTTTAAAAATTATAAAATTGAAAGAAAATATTTTGAAAAATGTGTGAAATACTTTTTATAATAGAGACAGTACTAATATGCATTTTTATGAGAAACAATGAAGGAAAAAATTGAATTTCTTGAAAATTTCTGGAAAATGTTATTAACCTAGGCTCTTAGCCAACCTCCAAGTGTCAGACATTACATAGAAGGGGTCCTCAAAGCAAGACATGGTTTATTCTCACACAGCAGGTTTTAGGATATACTCATTTTGAATAAGATTTTGTTTTTTCATTTGAGTTTCCTATAATCTGATTCCTTGAGAAAGAGATTTCTAAATATCAAAGTAGTGGCTGTTAACAATAGTTCTCCACCTGGACTAATGACTCAGGGTTAACACAGAATATATTTAGAAGGGATGATGTCTCCAAGAACATGACAAACGTTCTTTCAGAGCTGATTCTGTGATACTGTATTGCTATATCCACAGTGGACATGAGACTGATTCATTTTTTCCCTCTTTTTTGCAGCCTATCTGACAACACAAGGATTCAAACATGGCCATCACTGTGAACTTTCAATCCTTTCTTTGCTCTCCTTAAGATCTTCCCCTGCTAGTGAAAATCTTTTTAAACCATTATGTCCAAAGTAGAAAAAATACTGGCCAGCACTACTTTTAAAAGGCCACTTAATTTGCTTTGCAGTTCCACTATTTATACCCACTGGTGTTATCTGCCTTTCCTTAACAGTGCTGCATCCATGGTTCACACTCAGCCTTTGATCTGTTAAAAATTATGTGTCAGACTCTGCATTTGCCCTTGTTGAACAGCATTCTGTCTTTTCAAGGGTTATTTCTGCAATGTTAGGATCACACTGAATCCCAGCACTATAAAGTATGCTGCAGTCACTCCCACTGTGTAAGCAGGGTCTGTGTTCCATGAAACTGCTAGTAGTGATGTTCTTGAATAGCTTCCATCCAGATCTTTGTGAAATCCTATTTAGACCATTCTTTTAAGTTGACAGCGAACTTCAGAACTTTCTTCTGTCCATCTGTATGCTCATGTTGTGGCAGTTCCACCTAATCATGGAAGATGTTAGAAATCTTACTGAAGTCAATATATATGATATATGACACTATACAGAAGGTGATTAAATACCTCAAAAGAAGAATAGATGACATTTGATTATAACAAATGCTTGGTTGTTCTTATTTCCATGTTATCTTCTAGGCAGTCAAAATAAGGTGTTTGATTAAAATTTTTTGAGGAATTAAACTTAGGTTAATCAATAATCCAGCATTTTTGCCTTTAAAAGTTCTTTATCCACAAGTACTTTCTTAAAGATAAGTGTTAATGAACTCAAGACAGCCTGAGAGAATCCCCTAAGTATTCTAGGGTGATTATGTTTCTACCAGTCACTTTAAACTGCAGTCTGTTGTCATTTATCTGCAAGTTATCTGTGGGAACAGTCAACGTAGTAATATAGTTAGTGTAGGAATTGGGCACAGTCCAGCCAGAGAATGATAGAGCTTCACAAAAACTAATTTATTTTCCTCAAACAAAACTATGTGCTGCTGTGGCTGTAGTACCAACCCAATAGCAATCTTACACCTGGCTTATGGCTCTGGTGTACTTAGGCACTGATGCAAAACAGTCCTGACATAGTAGAAATATTCCCACAGCTGTCATGGGGACCTTTCATCTAGCACTTGAAACCTACTTTGTGAAAACCAAAGGCTGATGGCTTTCATCTAATTGTCTTTACCTTCAAAGTTAACATCATGCCAGCAGGCCTTTCCTCTGTTGAACAGTCAGGATACAATCACGTCTCATCTTTAACTGAAAACCTTACTTTATGTTAGACAATTCTTCCCATCGAAAATGGTTAAGAGTCAGTTAATGAAGTACCATTCCTGCTGCTGCACAATGATGGTAATATTAATTGATCCACTGCCTTAATATCCTCTGAAGTGCTCAGAGACTGTAAATAGGACAAGATGAACAAAAGCTGAGAAGAAAGGGTTTTCTTAAATTTGACACTTCAATGATAATTGTTTTAACTGAATCTTTCAGAAAGATTACATTTGTCAGATTTGTAGCATTACAGTCAGATATTGGCTGGAATGGCTGGGTCTGACCATACCCTTTCACTTCTCCCCAAGGATGTTTAAGTCAGATCACAATTATTTTTATTATAAAATGATACTTTTACATACAAGCAATTGGGATGATCATTGTTACGTTGATGCATCAGCTCTTTATATTCACAGTGGATAAAATGCAAAGGTTCACCTGCTCCTCTGCCACGTCCCTCAGAGCTCCTGGGAGTATGGGAAGCCTTGGGAACACAGACAATCTTTTTGCTCAATAAACAGTCCTTGAAAGGGTTGGACACAGTCACTGTTGGGGTCCATCTGTGTAAAAGCCACCTTTTTTACATACCTGAATTTCTTAATGAAATAACTCAAGATAAAGGCATTTCTAGAATAATTTTCACTGGTAAACGAAAAAAAACCCAAAAACCAACAAAATACCCTCCAAAAACAAGTCCTCAATTTTTACAGTTAGTGCAGCACAAAGTCTGCTCCATAAAGCATGACTCAGTTTAGAACCAAATTTTGTAATGTCATCTTCCACTTTTGTACGTCACAATCTTTACTACTTTGATGAGTGTCCCTCTACCCTATTATTACTTGAAAATATTTTAAAATCCAAAATCACTAATAGGAAAGATGATTACTTGAAGTAAGTTTTAATTCCTTTGTGGCACTACCTTGAAAGCTACAACAGGAAAATAATTGAACTGCCAGAGATTAATATTGTTGTCAATTTTACCTCAGATGAGGTTATATAAATGATAGAACAACCCTTATAGAGATTAAAGGCAAAAAAGAAGTAATAAGTAAATCTCAGAAGTGTAGTGGAAAGAAATTCAAACCTATTATTTACTTTACATATTTTGGTTTATTTCCTAGTACATTTTCCGGTCTTTCTGGATAGTCTACTTTATGTTCTATTATAATTCTAAAGTTATTTTCACAAAGAACTAAAATAATGTAAAAAGTATGTATGGCTGCAAAACCACCCTGCAATAGTAGAGTAAATCAGTAAGAAGGGATATGTCAGAAATGACTACTCTCTTGATTGTTTTTCAGTGACTAAATTTCAAGGTGATAACATTTATTTTAAACCAAATCTCTAGTCATTTTAGAATAGCTACCTATGATATTTGTTAGTGAAATCTATAACACTGATGGCAGTCTTGTTGGAAAAAACTTAGATGTACAAATATTTCTTATTTAGATACTTCAAAATTATGTTACAAACCGATCTAAAGTAACAGGAAATCAAAGTTTTTCCACATAATAGATACTTCCTAATTTTTTTTTAATATGGAAATGACATGAACTGTGGGTTTCCAAAACAATTTAGTAAGACTTCACTTATACACTTATAAACTGAAGAAAATTTAATCTCATGCTTTATAGAATCATAGAATCACAGAATAATTTGATTTAGATGGGACCTTTAAATGTCATCTAGTTCAACCCCTCCTGCAGTGAGCAGGGACATCTTCAATTAGGTCAGGTTGCTCATCAAACCTGATCTTGAATGTTTCCAGGGAGTTGCTGTAGGAAGGACAGTGGGACAAGGTACCACACTAGTCCTTCCTGGATGGGCAGGGAAGTGGGGTATCTAAACATGGTTATCACTCTTCTGACTGGCACTTAAAAACATCCCAGACTTATCTTCCACCAGAACTGAGTGTGGGCCATCACAGAGCTAATCAGAAATCCTGGGTTCTGCCCCCTGTAGTCATTTGCAGAAACCCTTGACAGCTTGAATGAAGAGGAAAACCCCATAGTACATAGACAGAAAACCTCTCTTAGTGTCAGAACTGGATAAATCAGCTCACACTCTTTGTCCTGGACTTGCTGCCACTTCCAAGGCCGTAAGAAAATACATGAAATAGGTTTCACTCAACTCTTTAGCCCCTGTGATAGTAAAGGCTGATAGAAAGTAGTATTTCTGGTGTCCAACTGAAAAGCAATATAGTGGATTTTCAACTTAGAGAGCACAGTCATAAACTTAGAGAATTATAATAGTACAGTATATGCTTCAGCTGTATTTTAATACAGTAAAATTGACCATGTCATCAAATAACATGAGAACTGTATTATTTTATTGAAATGACTTGTCTAATCACACCTGGCACTCTGACCATGATGTGAATAGTTTCAATTTACTATAAAGGAAAGAATCTTTCTCTAATATAAATTAGTGGGTATGAAAAAGAAGCAAATTAAAAAAATATTTTTGTATTCTTCCTTGAGAAGAATCCAAATCTTCACCTTATGAAAACCATCATGAAGAATAGAAGGTAGGAAAATAAATATGTTTTATATAATTGACATGTTTGAACACCATTCATTGTGCAAATATAAAAAAAAAATTCGTTGTTTTCTTTAAGGGGATGTCCTGGGTTTTGAAGAACACAGGGTCTGCAGAGGTCAGTGGTTTGCAAGTCCATCTGACAGAATACACCAAAAGTTGCAGCTCCAGTACCTGATTTGAATTGCCAAATACTTAATATTTCCTATTGTGGTGACCCCATCTTTGAACAAGCAGATACAAAACATCTCAGTTCCTTTGCATCCATTGCTTTGTGGCTTCTCAAGTAAGGCAAAATGTGCAAACAGAAGTATGTAAAGGAAAACTTTGCTATTCATGCTCAGGCACCTAAAGAGGTGGACTGATTTCTCAGCATCGTCCAAGATCTGTAGAAAGCAAACCAGTTGGCTTTAATTTCTAGTTAATAAGTGACCATGAAACAGTAAATTTGGATACAGAATGATTAGCAATTTTATGCACTATATACACAAAGTAGGCATTCTTGCTGTCCTAATGGTTTCATTTTACTCCTGTATCTGTTTTATGGATTTTCTGTTCTGAGTGAACACGTTATTCCTCTAAAGCTAAAGCTGACATTTTTGGCTAACCTTTTCACATGGTTTCCCTTGTTCTTCTGCCAATGTTCCAAAGCTCAGCCACTAAAGACTTACCCCATACGAGCTGTGGTGACATATGAAAAAAACCTTGAACATCCTTATTTAGTTTCCAGTGCTATCTTGATGCATAAACAATTAGATGATCTCAACAAATATATTTGCAATATTGCCCTTTCCCACGGAGGTTTCTTGCCAAATATTAGGTGGGCGACTTGGCTGTAAAGGTGACCCAAAACTTTCTGCTTCTTAGCTGCTACGAGACAACTTGTAACTGGTAAGAGCCCTAGGTGCAAATGCCAAAAAGAATTGTGTGTCTGAAACCTAACACTCCCAAACTTCAGGTGTACAATCATTTCTCATACATGTATTTAGAGAAGTGCAAACATTTTATCATCTTTTATGAACCCAATACACACCATTACCCAAAAGGACTAATTTTTTTGATCTCGAGTGAAATTTCAGGAATGTGATGTTATCCATCCACTCCTTTGCCATCCCCTGGAGATTCAGGCATGCTTATATCCCTGCTGTTGCCTGTTAAATTGTACATGAGCTGTGAGCAATTCAACTAATGACTCTCATCTAGATTTCTCACATTAAAGGGACTCTTTAGATTTCAAGATCCATCAGCAAAGCATATTTTTATGCTCTGTATAGTGACCTTCTGTATAGGAGGTAAAAGAATCAGGGATACATCCATGCTAGAGGTAAATGCTTATAACCTGGTTATTACCATTGAACCATCTTCTCCTTATTTCACAGAGGGAATAAGAATAGTGCATATATATATAGCAGACAGTTTAACTCTGGGAAACTCAGGTTGCTGTGTTTGGAATGCAAACACAAAAGAAACCTTCTGTTGATCACTGTATGATGAAAGTGCAAAGCTCCAGCAGTTTCAGCTCCTGCACCACATTAGTTTGGCTCTTTATATACTCTGGCTCTAAGTACATCAGCCTCGGTGTCCTGGTGCTTCAGGAGTGAGGTTACACCTGGTTGGAGAAGAAGCAGTAAATAAGAGAAGGAACCCAACAAAAGAATACTATATTTTTATTCTTTTTTCAGTCCAGATTTATACACCAAAGGCATTGAAAAATTTTGAAAACATACACACTCTTTCACTGATCTTTTAATTGAAATTGAGACAGTAGTTATCTACAGAGGATGCAGAACTGGAAGCATCTTCATGGGCATAGATACTGTCTGGGAAAAAGAAAGGATGGCTTTTCAAGGCAGATGGTGCTAGGTTAAGAGTTTTTAATTCTCATCTCGTAAGGTAAATGATTTATTCATCTGGTTATCTTAATGACACTTTTCTGAATACATTCAGGTTTGAATTTATATTTGTTAAGTAGCATCCACTGCCACTGCCCACAGAATTCCAGCTGAGGAATCACTACTATACAATACTGTTGTATAGTATTTCAGAAGGCATCCTTGCAAAGATGAAGATACCATATTATTTTTCAGAAACATCCAGTTACTTTCACATATAGGCTTACAATCAATTCATATTCAAAAATACTCCTCCCTGTTGTCATCTGATAAGATCTTTCACATTTTTGCATATGTTTATTATGTCTAGAACATGAAGAAGTCAGCTTACACGTTTCAGAGAGAAAAGTTGGGTTTTTAGAATGGGAAGATAATAAGTAATTAGTATATATAATTTATCCTAAAGAGTATAATTTCTTTATTTGTAAAGAAACTAAATCAAGATCTAGTTCTGTGTATTCCATGGATTTGCTATGACTTTATAGAAATGTTAGTGAAGTTAAAATTGAAATCAGAGTTTTATACACATGAAACATATCTGGAGATTAAAGACATGCATTATACCAAATTTCTTATAAGAATTTTCTTCTATATTTTTCTCTACAATTCAAATAATTTAGTAATTCACTTAGTGTTATTAGTTCTTCACAAAAATCAGAGGGCGTTTTTTCAGCTGTTTACACAATGGCCTTATCCCGTCATTTTGTAATAAATTTATTCCCTTACCTTCTTTGAAAAATTAGGATGTCTAATCAAAATGTTCCTTATCTATTTTCTAATTTGTTACAATTTCTCATCAATCTCCACATCTTGCAAGGCAAGAAATAGTGTTCATCATTAAAGCAAAACACAGGACATACTTTTGAAAGAAGAAATTAGTAAACTGACTTAGTTAAAAAAAATAGTGCAACTAATTGACAATTTAAACATCAAGAGACTGGCATCTGGTTTTAATCTTCACACATCCATCACCTACATTTGCAAATCAATTAAGAACCTCACAAATAGCCATTCCATGAGGACAAGCTTTTTAGTTTGATAATTCATAAATAATACTCTATGAGTCCATCTTGTTTTAATTCTATAGACTATACAGATTCATAATCACCCAAATTCACACACATGTTTAAAAACGTGTAAAAAAGAAAAGCAGTCTTTAATTGGGTAATGAGTAACAGAATTATTTACTAATTGGGTGTATGACAGAAGTGTGTTCCCACTGCTGTACTGTACTTAAAGTCCTTGCCAGTAATTCCAGCAGAAGGCAACTAACCTAAGAGTTTACTAATTTGTGATTGTATAGCTACAGAAAAGACAGTAGCTCTGATTTGAAAATTACCGTTTGTTGTAATTAGACAGTAATGCAGTCTAATTGCTTCAGATATTTTGTACATTTTGTTAAAAAAGAGAGATGATTATTACACTTGACTAAACTTGAAAAAGAGGATATTTACACAAAAAGTATCACTGCCTTATACTTAAAAAAGGTTTCTTTACTGTTCCAGCAGACAATTGATTTGTAATTAGAGTTCTGCTGCTATTCCAATTACATTTCTGTATTTGATTTTCCAGTAAAAAGAAAGGTAACAGAATTGGGTTTAATTTCACCAATATAGACATATATGGATTTTGGACTTTATCTGTCATATGTTTGGGTTTTTTTCTTGGACCACCAGAACCCTGTCTGCACATTTTTGGGGCTGCTATTGATGTCAGATTTACCAAAAGGAGAAGGTTAGAAGAAACTGCTTGTTAATGATAACAGCCTGATTTTTGGAAAAATCCACTCCTCAGTTTTCATTTTGTATATGCCCACAGTTTTTCCACCTACCTGTAATCCTCACAAAGGAACTGCAGCATCAAGGAGAACACAGTATTTGAATTTGTCTGGTTTCTCATTTCCAGCAAGAGATATAGATGCCTTTAAAGGTATAAACATTTCTTGGGTTTATACTGAAAAATTGAGAAAGGAAAATGTCATAAATACAAATATTTTTCAGACTAGACAATATTTGATTCCTAATTTTTCTGTCTTTAGAGGTATACTGAATTATATAAGCAAAGCTGTGAGGGAATGGAAATTATTATTCAGTAGAAAACGTGGAAAAGTAGTTTCAGAGCATGACTAGGTTTTTGAGGACTGCTTAGTTTACTGGGAAACTTGCATGGCAGGGTTAAGGAATTCAGGGCCATATATACTTGTGTATCATTCTTCCAAACAGGCTCACAGACATCTTAAAAGCCAGTTTAGATAGTTCAGATATGACCAGTGAGGTAACCTGTGGAAAATATGTACATCATTTACACTTTAGAATAAATAAAGGATTCTGGCCAGCAAATTATGTCCTGTCAGATTTCAAGCATCACTCTAATGCCCAAATAAAATTATATGGCTCAACATGTTACCACTTCCTGCAGTGGATGAGCTCTGCCTTCAGTGCTGTTTTGTACACAAGGATGTTACAGCCGAGATATTACACCTTCACCTTGTCTCTAATGTGGAAATAAATACTCAAGTTTCATCATTTATTTAAATAGAAAGTAATCATTGTCAGTTAGTGCCTGTGTCTCTTCCTGGAAATCTATATAATCTGCCAGCAGTTCTTCAGACAAAAGCCTCAGGTTTTGGTCACTTAAAAATTTTAAAAACCATCCGTGACACCCTTTGTGCATTTAATCTTTCTTTTAAATTTTTTTTCCTATTACTAGTAATGTCTGTGGGTGTATAAGAACTGTAAATTGACGTGCTGATGTAGCATGGTTCAGTGTTTTCCTGCATTTTCTGAAATAACATTGATATAATTTAAAGTGCCCCATTAATCCACATTAAGCTGCTCGGCACCCTTTCCATTCTTAACTACTGGAGAACAGACCAAAAGTCCATCAGTCTGGCACCTTGCCACCATGAGCAACCCCTAACAATGGCTTCAAAGGATGGTGTGAAATCCTCAGAGTGAACCTTGCTCCATAAACTGTTTCATGAAGGGGATGAGAAGAGAGAAATTCTGTTTCAGTCCATGTGGCAACTGTTTTATCTCCTAAATCTCCCGGTCAAAGCTATTCTGAATTTAAAAGTCTCCTGATTTTAATATATTTATTTTTATCTATGCCTATAAAATAACCATAATGATAATATTTAAAAATTATCATGACAGGACAGCACCTTCACACTGTAGCAAATACTGCACCCATTCAGACATTATTACTTTAGGATCTTGTTTTACTTATTTTATAAAGGGTAATTCAAGGATTTCAGATAGTTCCTGAAAACTACATTTCTGACAAATGGCATGCAATATTTCATTACAAAATACACTTACACCATCACAAAACCAGCAATCAGTCAACGATAGCCAGCATTTAATGTTTTTCACCTTTACATTTTCCAAAGGGACACCAGAGGGTTAAAAAGAAAATTTTAAAAAAATTAAATTGCTTTTGAGCTAAGCACTTGTATGCCAAGTCTCAGCATGGAAGGAATTTTAGCTGCTGAGCAACCTCATACAATAGTGCTTTAGAATAGAAATGCCAAAGAACAGACCCTTAACTACAGTATTGTAGCTCTGGTATGGGTGCCACTGTGATGAAAGTACTCTGATATAAAAGTGTCTGCCATGAAAATAAAGACAGAGAGACGGCTTTGTAGGTGGAACTTGGGTTCTTTTATGTAAAGACTGACCCAGGCAGTCAGAAGGGGAGAGTAAGAGGGCAAGGACCACATTATGTGGGCACGTAGCTGCCTGAGCAGAGAGTCAGGGAAAGAGAGTTGTGCAAAAAGGGAATTATTCTAGCATCATTTCCCACACCTGTGGTAACATTAATGATTTTTCACAGCTTTTCTGTTTGTTTGTTTAGTTGTTTTGTTTTCGGGTTGGGTTTTGGGGTTTTTTTCTCTAAAATCAAAATAAGGTTATCTGCATTGTTTTAAAACCTCTTAGGCTTCATGTGAAATCTTCAGTGTAGTACTATTAGAAATAATATAGGTCTTAGCCTGGTAAAAAGTGACTGAAAAGCATGATGTTTTAATAAAGACAAGTCCTTTGTCCTTGAGCAGATGATGTCACATTGGCCTCATGAATGTACGTAGAATTACCTACTTAAACAAACTTATGTAGAAATACTTGTGGCTCTCATGGAAAAGGGAGGCTTTAAGAAGATTACAGACCTAATGAAGAGAAACTTCAGATGTTAGACAAAACAGTGACTCTAAAGAGAAAGACGTAAGGACTAGCTGAGCCACTTACCACTTATTTTTGATTATTTTTAGATGAGATCTGTTTAGTTAAAAAGCACAGTTTTAAAGGGAAAGAATCAGCAACCTCTATAGTTCTGCTCT
The DNA here is from genome assembly GCA_013400955.1 of Drymodes brunneopygia. Taxonomy (NCBI): domain Eukaryota; kingdom Metazoa; phylum Chordata; class Aves; order Passeriformes; family Petroicidae; genus Drymodes; species Drymodes brunneopygia. The sequence continues at coordinate 1,163,316 of VZTZ01030498.1, read as the reverse complement.
GTTCTATTTAGCAGAGTAATCATGGTGGCATTTGAATTATTAATTAATATTTCAAGCTTACATATTCTGGCTTACATACCAAACCTTTTCTATTTTTAAATCTCATATAAGATAAGCTAACTATATCAGCAAAGTAGTAACGGCATTCCTCGCAAAACCTCTGTTGGGATACCAAAAAAAAAGAAATTGGATTAGTCAAATCTTTTGGGTTTGTATTTTATTTTAAGGGGAAAGAATGAAAATTCTTGCTGAGCTGAAGAACTTTTTAAAAAGAAGTTCATACCAACTGCTGAATATTTCTTTTTGTTGTTGTTGCCAGCTTTGTCACTCAGTGCAAGCAAACTTCATATGAATTCAGAAAATTATTTGTGTCAATGTGTGCTGTATTGCCAAAGAACAGTGAACCTATAAAATCTCATCTGTGATTATTTATGAATACGTGAATGTACTTCACTTTTATGGGGCTTGGTAGAGTATGGTTTTGATGTAGAAGGCTCCTGCCTGAATTAATGCAAATAAATGAGAATTCATACAATTAAACTGACTGTTGATAGTTCCTCTCTAGTAACACTGGGAATTATATGAAGATTTTGCTAGTCTTGTGAAAGAACTAGAAGCTAATATTGTAGGCAAGAAACCATTCAATCTATGTAAGCTAAAGACTAGACAATATTTCATATTTGACAACTTCTTTTCTCCCCCAGTTTTTATCTTGTAAAAATTATATTATCTGATTTTAATTCATTTCTTGATACTCTTTTAGAACCAGGAGATATTCAGGCTCATCTAGAGTGTCAATATCTGAACCAGCAGTGTGTCTTCTAGCAGGGAATGTCTACATATTAACCACTTTAATTTTTACTGGGTGGAGTCTATATTTTGCCACTTGAGGGCAACCTGTCATAATGTTCCATTATAAAGACACACATCTAAATTTTCATAAAAATAATGGATTTCTGTCAAAACAGCGGTATTTTTCAAAAGTGCTGATGCAGCATTTTAAATTATAAATTGCCACAGTAAATAGGCAAGACCATAGATCAAAGTGGGTTGTATTTGAGGAAATGCTAAGTCAACAAAGAAGGACAGAGATGCAAGTAGATAGAACTGGCCTGGCAAGTGCCAGTGTAGACTCCACAGGTGCGTGGAAACTTCGACAAAATATAAAAGTTAGACAGTTGGACCCATGCTTGCTTGCATAGGCAACAAGTGGATTTACCTCTATTTATTGATAAATCATGTGTATTTTAGCTTTAGTGAGAATGATGGCAAGAATTTCAAACTGGAAAAGACAACAGGCTGAGATAATACAATAAAAGAAACAACCTCAGTTACATGAGTTATTGTGTACTTTTGTAATTATAGATGTATGACAATTACACATTAAATACCAGCTCTCAGATGCTTGATATTTTGACCAAATTCTACAGTGGCTATCACATCCAGATCATATAATCAATTGTTCTATTAATCAATGCTATCGTAATTGTATCATTATGCAGATTTATACAAAAAGCATCACAGTAAATTTTTTACTGTTTTCTTTCTTCAATTTTTGGTCACTTGCCTATGTAAAAGAATCCATTTTAACAAACACAGTACGTACAAAACTTTCAGGTCTTTACACCTTTATTGTATTTGAATTTGATGCTCTCATACCACATTTACTTTGTGCTGGGCTAGGAATTTTGAAACTTAGGGTCACACTCACCAAGGGTAACACATCCTAGTCATGAATTTACTAGCCTTGGTGGTAAAGCAATGGAACATGCCACATTTATTTTTCCTTTCTGCAACAGCTTCCTCTATACTGAATAAGGTGTACTGATTATGAGCTGTGTCAATGTAAGATTTCCTCATTCCATACTTGGCTCTCAGTCAGCCTTTTTCCTCTTCCACCTTATAACTTTTCTCCACCTAGTTCAGAAACCACATGCTGTCTCTTTATTAACCTGCCATTTAATCAGCCCTTCTCACTAAGCCCATAAACACAACCCTCACAATAAAACTTTATGTGCAAGAAATGTGCTTCTATTTAACAGCCAGTTTAACCTCTCCGGTCTTTCGTTTTTCTTTTCCTCTTCAAACAATACTCACATGGGGAAAGAGATTCATTCACACTCTTTTCCACATGTTCCTTTAATTTCTAATCACAGTGCTCAACTGACTGAAATCCTCCCAAGGAGGATTTCAGACTGCTGTTTTATACTGTATCCTTCAAAGCGCCCAACGTCTTCCCAGTCTCCCCATTAAAACCTGAACCCACAGCTGTAGATTGGCTGCTCAGTTTTGCTGTGGTCTGTTCCATATTTCTTATGCTCCTATAGAGAAAGGATTTGGGAGAGTTGCCGCCTTCAGCTTTCCATGTAAGTGAAGCCACTACAGTATTGCCACTGTAGATATGAGGATAAACCATTGTCAAGTTCCCATTTTCCGTTGAGAAATGCCTCTGGCCTCCACTCTCTGCTGGGGTGTGGAAGTGGGCTTTCAGCTCCACCACCCCACTGCATCGTGTCATTGGCCAGCTTCATCTTGTTGTGATCCTGTCACTTGTCCTCACTGTGCAGCACAGGGCACAAACGAAGTTATGGAATTTCAAGTTGACACCTATTATTTAGATTAGGTCTTGCAATTTATTTCTTTAGCCTCTTGTCCCATGCGGTCATCCACAAAGTCTAGTTCTTTCTTAAGGCAAACACCCAAAGAGGTGTGGCATTTTCTAGTGAGTTCTTGCACTTTCAAAAATGGTGTCCTTAAAATTTCATTCTAGCACTTCTCATACGAAAGCAAGCTAACATTTTCATTCAGCAGGGACAACCTCTTGATGGTGCAGCCACTGTAGCGTTGCCATCACAGGAAAAAGGTTGTAGAATTTCCTCAGTGAAGCCTTGAATCCTCTTCTCATTGCTCTTCCCCAGGCATCTCTCACTGCTTACCATTGCAGAGATGAGTATTTAGCATGACCTCATGCAGTTACTTTGTATAAAGCAGAAATTTGAAAAAGCCCCACAAACTATGCAGATGTAGCTCCCCTGATGAGCCAAGAAAAAAATAAATATCACTTTATCTATTTCAAAACTTCCCAGAAACAGCTATCTATAAAAATTCTGGGTGAGGAAAAGGGATTTTTCTTCTTCTGATGCTTTTTATCATCATGCATACAGGCAGAGCTTTAATACTGATTTCTTCTTGTTTTATAGATGTCATCTGTAAACTATCAAATATCAGTGCTCTCTCTGACTCTTGTAGTGGTAGGTTTATCAACATCTCAGAGCAACCCTAAATCCATGCACAAAACCGCATATTTTATCTTGAGCATAATGCTATTTCCAGAAGGGGGAAAAACCCATACTAGTCAATACTAGCGTAATAACCTAGGTTATTGTATGCTTCCTGTTGCTTCCTTAGGTTCAGAATTGTGTGATTTTACTGCCTATCAAGCTTAGGTACATCAGAAAAGTAAGAGATCCTGAAAAACTTTATTTATATAAATAAATAGATAAATATATAATGTAAAGCAGTAAAAATTGAGATAAGATTTGCATTATCTATTGTCATGATGGGCTCACTTAGCTGAAGAAGAGCCACTGACCTGGGATTCAGTGTTGTGCTGTGTTACCTCAAGAAAATTTGCACCCATGATGTGCCTCAGACTTTTTTGGAGGGTTGGAAATCCATTGGTTCTGATTATTAAATTCAAAATCCATATTATTTATATGCAAAGTCAAGATCAATGTTGGCTGGAACAGGTAGTGTTTATAAAATTACAAATATCTCTTTTTCATCACCTGTTAGTTCAAGTTCAAGAGTATGAAGATTTTATGTGGCAACAATACAAAGCACTCCTAGCAAAATTATAGTAGAAAATCGTTTTGTTTTGGTACATATTTTGCAGGTATCTCCTGAAGAAAGGGTGTTGAGTACTTAAGAAACTGAAGTTGGAAGCTTATTATAGGAGTTCAGAAGCATCATTATTTGTTATTCAACACTTTATTTTTGGTTTTCCTGTATCCAGTCATAAGGAAGTCAAAAAACCCTTTAAAACAGCACCTTTACTTCTAGAAACATATTAACTCCCTGTAAATATGACTAGTAACAAATAGCAGCTGACTTTATTTACTAAGGTGCATTTCAGTACTCTATCCAGCAATTTTCCAAACTATGAACTCTTCAATACTATATTTATTTCATTGCTCAAAACAATTTTTGCTATGCCTTTTGGTTTTTACCTTTGAGATTATTAGAAGTGGCAGGAACACTAGCAGCAGTAAATGTACTTTGTCAAGCAGTTTTTGTTTTTTGCTTTGATTTTGTCTCTGTGTTATCTTGACTGCTTTAACCTGCCATGACTGCAACTTCTTCCACAGCTCTGAAAGTGGGTCTCTGCTCTAGGATGTTGCAGACAAGTACCTTCAGCTACATAATGACTTGCCTAGATTTTTTGTTTTGCAAGTGGCAGGCTTAGAGAAACCTGTTCGACTTCTATCCAAAATATGGAAAATTATGAAAATTATCAAAAGTTAAAAACAGGGAGATGTTCTGTTGGAACAAACATTTAACTTTCACGTGCTGACTGTATGTCAGTGTTTGAAGGATATGCTGCCAGTGATAAAGAAGAGAGATCTAGATCCGGTCTTACATGCCTCTATACAGCACTAGAGTCTGATCCATTCTAAGGTTTGAATAAATACATCCAAATACTTGCAAAAATCAGGATCTCAGAGAAGAACGTTTCTCAAGGAAAGAAAAAATTAAACATGGCTTTTATAACAGCAAAAAGAAATCTGGAAATAATGAGTTAATGGTTTATAATTCTTTTTTGCTGTAGAAAAAAAGTTTGCCCAGCCTATTTAAAACTCATCTAACATTTTGCATCAAAGATATTTTCTCAAGCATCTTAAAATATTTCAAAATTGGCACCAGGGAATAAATTCTACTCCATCCAAGTAACAAGCTGCTCATTCTCCATGAAATGAAATGAATGCCATGGCCTTTTTAAGTGGCACAGGGGAGCTATTTAATATGAAAAGAGAAGTAGAAATAATTCTGGAATCCAGATAACACCTTTGACAATAAATACCTCACTGCACATGAGCTCTCAGAATTCATTTCCACCTGAAAAATTGTAGGTCTCATGTTTACATATACTCTATTTCTAACAAATGTTTCTTCTCTTTAGAAAGAATTTAAGCTTTGCTGTGAAACTGGCATTATGTGTCTCTTGGTATTTGGGGTCACATCCATGAAGTCAATATCAGCCTATCATCGGGAACAAGTGCAGGGACACCTGTTTCCAGCTATGTAATCCTGAGGTCTTTAAGAACTGAGCAAATAATATCAAGTTATTTCGCATACTGTGAAGAAAAATCTTGATCATACATATATGCTTAATTTAAAATGCTTTAGTAGTCCTACTATCAGTGGGATAAAAACCACTGATGGAAGTAAATGTGACTGTACTGACAGATCTGGACTGCAAGAGATGAAAATTTGCTGAGAAGACAGTAAGGTTAAACCCCACATTAATTATCAGTTCATACTACCATGTGACTCTTCAAACTTTTTTGCTGAGTGACACTGTTTCCCACCCTACCCCATTGCCTGAAATTGGTACCCAGAAAGACACTGTTCCTTCATGTACTGGCTCTTACCTTGGAAACGGGATTGAAGTGTGAAAAGGTTAGTACATACCTGAGATGTCTTCCTGCAGAAATATAGATTCACCAGTGCACTCCAGAGAGGCCCTTAGAGTGGTATAAATTGGTTCAGGAACAAAATGGGCAGCTGCCAAATATGGTATAGTAATGGTCATTAATATCTTTTCACTCACTGCTTACATATGTCCTCTTATATTACCACAATGGTCCATAATTAAAGAAAAATAAAATGGCTAATCAAAAGCAACATGTTTGGTTTGCACTGCTGGTGCACAGCAACCAGCATGCAGCACTAAAGCTATGCTGTAAATCTCATTCAAAGATGGAAACATCATTGTAGGCCATGCTTATATATGAATGTCTGCTGTCTCTACAGATTTTCTTACTTTTATGTTTTTTATTTTATTTTATTTTATCTTATTTTGTATTTTATTGTCTAAAAACCTAAACAACAGACAGATTTAGAAATGGAATTTAATTAGTCCATGGCTATTTATTGATACTAGAGACTAGAATCTATCTGTGAAAAAGCAATTCTTACACATTTAATGGAAATATATATTTATATATATTATCTCCTTGTTTTATTAGCCATACAGATAGAAAAAAAAATGTAGCAAGACAATCCTTCTTTTTGTGTGTTGGTACCTGAGTCCATACAGGTACACAATAAAGTCTTAAGAGGGAGTGTTCTATATGTTAAATTTTAAACTTGCCTTTGTGGAGTGGTTTTGTATGCTGACATGTCCCAGCTCTACTAATCATACTGTTTATTTTGATATTAAAATATATGATTTAAAGTATTTCTTCTTAAAGCAATGACTGTAAAAAAAGGGCAAATTTATAACCACCTTCTTTGCCTATATGAACATTATGTGCTGCATTTTGTATTGCTCATGTCAATTATGAACTGTTTTACACTCTAGAGTACAAAATACAGTGTCATTCTGTTTACATCAGGAATTGATTAGGAATATTTCTAAACACACCCATATCTTCTGGAAAAACACACAGCTTTGAAAAAATGAATGTCTGCCCACTGCTGAAAATTTCTCCTGGGCAAGGCAGCATGACTTGTGAAAACTGTCATATCAAGAGACAGAACCATCTCTTTCTATCCAGGCCTTATGGTCTCTGCAGATTTCATTAGAGAGTGGCATTGAAATGATACATGGTTTTGAAAAGGTCACTTAACTGCAAGGTCATTGATCCATCAGTCCTCTTTAACATAATACTTTTACTGTTGTTAAATCATATACAAACATAATTTTTTATATTCCATATCAGAATTACAGAATCACAGAATATGCTGAGTTTGAAGGGACCCACAAGGATCACAGAAGTCCAACTCCTGGCCCAGTACAGGACAGCCCCAAGAGTCACACCAGGGGCTGGAGAGCATTTTCAACTCTTCTTGGACTCTGTCAGGCTGGTGCTGTGAGCACTGCCCTGGGGAGCCTGTTCCAGTGCCCAACCACCCTCCGAGTGAAGAACCTTTTTCTAATATCCAACATAAACCTCCTCCGACACAGCTTCAGGCCATTTCCTCAGGTCCTGTCCCTGGTACCCACAGAGAAGAAATCAGTGTCTGCCACTCCTCTTCTCTTCACAAGGAAGTTGTAGACTGTGATGAGATCTCCCCTCAGTGTCCTCTTCTTCAGGCTGAAGTCTGAAAAGCATCTATTCTCTGTGTTTGGATCTTTGCAACAATTAGCTAAATCCCACCTTTTGATTTCCTAGATCTGTCACAGAGCTGGAAACATGAAGAGGTCATGCTTCAGGAACCCATAAAAAGAGCTTGTGCTCCGGGATGCCTTTTCTCTAAGGACAAAACATCTCTTCCGTGGCAGAGATAGAGCTCTGGTCTCTCACTGTGAGGCCAGGAGTGACCTGAGGAGATGCATCCCAGAGTCGACCCAGATCCAATGGCTAAGCCTGGAGAAAAGAAGGCTTTGGACGACCGAATCATGGTCTTCTAATACCTGAAGGCTGCCTACAAGAAATATAGAGACTTTTTACAAGGGCATGTAGTGATAGGACAAGTGGCAATGGCTTTAAACTGAAAGAGAGCAGGTTTAAATTGGGTATTAGGAAGAAATTCTTTACTGTGGGGGTGGTGAAGCACTGGACATCCCCAGGAGTGTTTAATGCCAGGCTGAAAGGGTCTTGAGCAAGCGGAAGGTGTCCCTGGCCATGGCAAAATGGTTGGAACTAAATGATCTTTAAGGTCCCTTCCAAACCGAGCCATCCTATGAGTCTATGGTTCATAATTCTATGACCTTGCTTTTGCTTTCATCCAGGTTTGACATAATCCTTTCTTTAAACTTTGCCATTAACCCACTCATTTCTGCTGTGGTAAAAGCATTTGAATCAGTTTACAATCCCAGAGAATCCTTCTGCAGGATGCCACATGAACTGGAAAAATAAAAGATAAATAAGATGAATAATAAATATCAATCTGCTGTGTATGTGAACAAAAATTCTTTACTCTTTTCCCTTTCCAAATTAAAAGAAAAATATATGTAACACATTTAGAGGCTGTTATATTAAAAATAATTTGAGTCATATTTGCTCTTTTCTGAAGGAAAAAAATTAATTGGTTTTATTTACTCATTAAAATAGAGCAAAACATTTTTCAACTGAATCCATTTAGGAAAAATGAAGTTGCTACGAGGTCACATGATACAGCAAATCTACACAATGTGACCATGTGAAATAGACCTGTTTTCTGGATCTGGACACAGGCTGTCAACAATAGACCCTGCTTTAATTCCTAAGATTTCTGCTTAGAGTGGTTTCTGTCTTGAAGAATAAATAGAAATTAGACAGAGTGATAAACCACCTATTTACTTTTTAGAGTAAACATCGTATTCTTTATTAATAATGGCTCTACTTATTTTATTCATTGTGTCTCACAAGTGATTGCATAGTGACAAACCCCCACTGTTAGCCATTGATCCCATGTTAAAATTCACTTAAATATATGTATATTAATATATGTTAATATGTTTAACCTGATTTTGACAAGGAATCTTCTTAGTACCTATTTTGTTTCTAACATTTCCCTCATTTTGCCGTATGGAATAAGTACCTTGAATAGAACTGAAAGACAATGAACACAAAACTAACTGCAAGAGAGAAAACATAAAACTGATTAAAGAGAACTTTATGTAATATATGATTCACCTGTACCACAAGATGTTATTGAGGATAACAATGTGACAGATTACAGGAAAAGAAAAGGTATGTGGACAAATAAAAGAAAATTCTTAATTGTGTCTGAAAAGAATAAGAAATTTTATAAACACTTGCAGATATGCTGCAAAACCACTTTGTGAAATGACAGTTTCATTTTGTCATATAAAATCTCAAAGTCCTGGGTGATTGTTTGCTGTACTAGCCTTCTTTCACGCTGTCAGGTGGCTTTGTTTCCACACAATGCTGAATGCTAGGAAGTCATAAGTTTTTCAGAAAAACAATGCTTTAATGTCACAGTTTTGTAGTGATAACTGCCATTGTTTTTGTGAAAACATCCCAAAATAATATCTTCAGTAGTTACTGATTAGGAAATTGATAGAGATACATATGTATCCTTGGGCTGTGCTCATGAAATGTAGTTGTAGTGAAAATATCACTGCAAAACAACCATGCAAGTTAGTTTAATTTGCCAAGTAATGCTTTCTGAGAACATCTTAAGTTAGATTTGTGTTTAGAGGAGACTGATCATTCACTTGGAATGAAAATTATTTTCAGAAAGGGAAGTAAATCAATTGTTTTCTATTTTTACATCAATAAAGCAGGACATGTTTCGCTCTGTTAGTCTAACTGCAAGACTGTGGTGGTGGTTCAGGCCCCTGGAAGCCCTTTTTCCCCTTTTACCCTTCGGAAGCATTGGGAGACCACCCCTGGGGTGGAGTTTGTAGTAGTAGTATGCCCCAGAAGGGGGCTGGGTCTCCCAAGAGTTGGCTGCCCCTTTCCCATTTGTCCTGCCACCTGCCCATCTCCTGTCTGTCATCCTTGGTTTCTAGATTGTTCTATGTTATTCGGTTGATCATTGGTTTGTATCCCTGCCTGTATTCCCTTCCCCTCCCCTTTCCCTTCCCGGTTGGCCCTTATTCCCTTGTCCCTCCCTTGTTCCGCCCCTGGCTTGTCTGTGATTGGTTTATACCCTCAAATAAAAGTCTGGTGCTACCAGAGCTCCGGGTCCTTAGTGCCCGGATGCCCAGAGTGCTACCTCATGACGTCTGGTGTCTCTATTATTCCGGGGCTAAGGATCCCTCCCAGCCAACTCCAGCTCAAACACGGAAACAGTGCCTGTCGTATAGGGAAGGCGCTGCCGACGGTGAGGGATGGAAGGGCCCAGCACTGGACGACCTGAACCGGGAAGATCCATCAGGACACTTCGTGCGGCATTGGCAGGGACCGGTGCTGCACCGGGTCCAAGGACCCGCCTGCTCTGGATTGGTAAGGCCGCTCTCGTGTGTTACAATGCCGCTCGGCTGCTGCCCAAAACCCTGGTGGGCAGCTGTCCGGCCAGAGACAGCGGCAACGTAACACAAGACAAAGCTCTTAGCAGCCTAAAAGAGAAATTAAAATGGAGATAGTTTTCTAGTTTTTGTCTTGGAGATTTTAGTGTTATTCCTTTCTTTACACTGTGCTCTTTGCTCTTTCTGGAGTTGGGAGGTGAGAAAGACCTTTGCAGAGGTAGTGGTTCATAGAACTTCAGGTACATGTGAATTTGATCTATGATGCACCTCAGCCCTCCTCTGCTATTCAACTCAATGAAACAGCTTTTACCATTCCCACACATTTAGGCTATTGTGTTTCAAACCAGAGTCTTCAGTCTCACATACTTTATTCCCATACATTGAAGCTCCTCTGGGCAACTGCTATATCCATCTATTTTTCACAAGATATTGAAGAGCCCTTGCATCATTATAATGTGCATAAAAAATTAACAGAACTTCCTTCCCCAAATTTTCATTTCTCCTTGATACTTTTTCTCCTTCCCCATTTACCCTCACTTCTGTTTTCATTCGAGCTTCTCCTGCTAAGCTGACCTGTGCTACAGGCACATCAGACTGGCTCTCCTGGCTTCTTAGCCCCACATTCAGCATTGTGTGATAGCTCCCACACTATGGTGGATGGAGAGATCTCTTCTCTGACCATATCTACAAAAAATTTCTAGCTCCTTCCAACTCATTGCTTTTGATAAAAACAGGGTGAGTTTTTTTCCTCTATTAACCACAGTTGTGGAAGTTATTATTGTAGTGTTGATGTAATAAAAAGAGCCCAGGAAAAAGAATCTTAAAGAACCTGAAGTGAATTCTAGAGTTGGATTCGCAAATTCAGACTCACTTCGTGGTTCCTTTTTAACTTTATTCATAAAGTTTGGCTCTCATAAATCGTACTGATTTGCCAGTCATGAATCTGCAGGGGGATCAAGCATTTTGCGCTTCAGCTTTTAAGGTATAATCTAAGGTATAATGTTATAAAGTAAAATCTGATTTTAAAATACGTATTTCTTATTTATTAAAATGAACAAATAAAGTGTATGCCAAATGACTTTGATGTAATCTTTTCAGATATGGGTCTTTGATTTTAGGCATTATACAAAATAGAGAGTAATATCAGATGGAAATATTTTATATTTTTTCTGTCATGGGTAATCTATGATATTTTTCTGAATCATATACCATGAAAAGTAATGAAGTGCAAAATTTACTTGAGATAAATTTCACATCAAGTATATAAAATAAAAGCCTTATTAAAGTGTGAGATTTATTTATTAGTTGAAAGGTAAACATTTAAAAGACATTTTTTAATGTTTTTTTCTGAAATCCAGTACTTGTTGGAATATTTATTATTCACTTAACCTCATAAATCTAATGCAGAAATTTTAAGCAAAAATCTAAGTTACTAATACAGTCATAGCAGAGAATGCAAGAGTTTGCCATTGTTCTCTGAAGGAAACAAAACTACCAGCTGAGTTAAGGATTTCAATTAAAAAAAAGGATAGTCCCTGATGATCTATCTCAGCAAAGACAAGTATGAATAAACTGAATGGGACCTGGGGAATGTTAGTGGGCAGAAGGACCATCATGTGGAGCAGGCACATGCTCTGTCTAGGAATATGAACCAGGGGCATTGGATCATGGCAAGGAGAGGAAAAAGCTTGCATAGAGCCAGTGCTGAGTTTTGAGGCCACGCCTCAAACTTATCCGCACCCAGATTCAGAGAGAAAGAGGCAGCACCAATAGTTAGCAAGAGCAATTTCTCCATTCCTTGAGAAGAGTCCCTACTTTAAAACATCTCCTTATAATATTCAAAGATTCTTATCCTACATAACAATTACTTTTGCAAACTGCATTTTACTGAATTTCTTTTTCCCCCTTTGGGAATATGGTATAGAGTTCTATAGCTAGATTGAGTAAAGAGCTGCATGACACAACTGATCTGCTTCCAAAATTGAGCTGGCTCTGGGAGGAGGTTTTCTATGTCTTCTGGTTGTGTACTGGAGACAATGAGCCCTCTACCTGGTACAAGTAGAAGTTGTTCTGGTATTCTGAACAGTAAGCTTAATTTAGTTACTGAACAGATAAGCAGCTCATGAGTAAAGGAGACATAAGCAGGAGGGGAGGAAAAAATTAGTTCTGATTGCTGCAAAATTAGATTTTTGTCCAAGAAAGGTAAATGTAGACAGAGCAACTTTTTACACAAAGTAGATGTAAACTTAGGAAGGGCCATGAAATATATAGGCAATAAAAAGAAAAAAATTAAAAAATAAAAGGAAGCCATGTGTTATTCTATCTTTATGAATATATACTTCATTTGCAAACTAGACAAGTTTGGACCTCTCAATAGAATGTAAAATTATGCAAAGGACATGAAAATACCCTCCATTTTATCAACAGAAATTCCTCGATGGAGATCAGAATCTCTGCACATGTAGTAACCAGGTACTGTAAGTTCAGGGTCTGCTTTGCCATTCTCAAACTATGTTTCAGGCAGGACTGGTAACTGCAGCTGTGTTTAGAAAAACAGTCATCTGACTAATCAATTTTGTTAGGTAAACTTCTCATATTTTTCAGAGTTCTTTACTGAGAAATTTTCAAGAATGAAGGTCGTGTCTCAAAAAATCCAGATTTGAGAATGGCTAATGCAGTAGATTTATTGAATAGAAGCCGTGATAAAAAATGATGGTTCAAACAATGCATCAGAGAAGGGAGTCATGGAGAAATTCCAATACAACAACTTTTTTTTTTATAGCTGAAAAAAAAAAAAATCTTAGAATGCAGATGTACTAGACAGATAAAAAACACCAAACATTCTACAAATCAAGCAAAGATCATATTTATTTCTAGTAGGACGTTAAAGAAAACAGAGGGGTCATCAAGTGCACTGTGACCAGAGGAAACAACAACAGGACTTGAAAGCAGGACTAAAAACAATCTTCAGTTATTAAACACGACATCTAATCAGATTCATGTGCATGTCAGGATATCTTCAGTCTAATTTACAAAAGTTTGGATGTGCAATTTTTGACACTGATAAGCTGCAGGTATAAATACTTAGCATGGTAAGGTGCCTGTTTGCTTTGCACTCCAATTAGATGATCAAATTATTTGCTGTTGATTGCTCTGCAAACTATATCAGAACCGAAAGAGAAAAATAGGTTAAAAAGATTGCTGCTGCAAATGGCAGCCCTGAATTGTTATTTCAGTGAACAGGAGAGAGGAAATTATTTTCTGTATCATCTGGTACATGGAATTAAAAGCTGGACAGATAACACATATGAAAGTATGTCTGCATTTGAAGTGTGGGAGGTAAGGAACACAACAGATAGTAACATCAAGCTGCAAAATATTGTTTTTCCCAAATATCCATTAATGCAAGATTGATAGCTCAGTTCAGACCCTCTGGAAAATAGAAATAAAGAATGATGGATTTTCACCTTGTCACAAACCTCACCTTATGTAAGGTGGGCAAAAAATCTTGAAATGAGAATGATAGCACCCCTAAAGCCAGCAAGCTTAATAAATTATAAACTGACAAATTTATAAAAATGCTTAGTATTGTATGTAAATGGAAAATATGCTTGGCTCTAACAAATACAACTAAGTTTAATATAGGATCCATACCACTGCATAGCAAAATTTAACAGGAACTATCTGTGAAGTCCATGTCACCTTGGAAATGATTCCTGATTAATACTTTTTATCAATCAAATTTCAGACTGTTCAGTGTTTTGGAATTGCCTTCAAATTTTCTGTCCAAAATATTTATATTACTACTTTTATAACAGAAAGCAAACAAACTCAAAGCTTACATGAAACAGTTAAACTCATCTCAAAGAACAGGGTGTTTTGAATACAACCATTTGCACAATATTGTATATAAACATTTTACCCTTATTTTGGACGCTTTTCTGTAAATCAATTTTTTTTTAATGAGACAAGAGATTGGTTTCCTAAATCTCTCATTACCTTTTCATCCCTTCAGCTTCAGGAAAGTGAAAAACCTACAGGCAGATTTTTCATTGAACTGAATAGCACAAGATTTTCACCCAAGATGCTGGTTGCTCTCTCATGCCACTAGGACAAGTATTCTGCTCTGTGCCAAAATCAGAGGCTCACAGATCTGATGTTCTGGCCAATGTAGCACTGGGCTTTCTGGTTACCAGAGGAAATTTATTGTTTTAAATGATGAAATTTGGAGGAAGTCAAAATGGCCTGCCCCTCAAATTTTGGATCCCTAAAATCGTAAAATGGCTTGTGTTGGAAGGGACTTTAAATTTCACCTAGTTCCAGCTATGGGCAAGGACACCATCCCTTAGACCAGGTTCTCATAGCACCATACAACCTGGCTTTAAATACTTCCAGTGATGGAGCCTCCACAACTTCTCTGGGCAACCTGTTCTGGTGTCTTACCACCCCCACAATGAATAATTTCTTCCTAATATGTGATCTAAACCTAATCTCTTTCTGTTTAAAGCCATTCCCCCTTGTCCTATCACTACATGCCCTTGTAAAAAGCTCCTCTCCGGGTCTCTTGCAGGGCACCTTCAGGTGCTGTAAGGTCTTCCTGGGCCTTCTCTTCTCCAGCCTGAACAACCCCAACTGTCTCAGCCTGTCTTCATAGGGGAGGTGCTCCTGCCTTGCTCTGATCATTTTTGTGGTGAGATTGGACTTGAATGATGTCTTACTATCCTGTTAGTGAAAAAATGTCAAAGGTTCCTCCAGTCTCTGCTGGGAAGGAGAACTTTGGCATATGTCCAGCCTACCATTTGGCCTCTTGTCAGCTCCATGGTAGCAGCCTTCTGTGTGCAAGGACCAGGGATAATGGTCTGTTTAGACAACATGCTGACTGTGGTACAGAACAGAGAGCTGTTAGCTCTCACAAGTTGATTTGGTGAAAACAATCCTCAAGTGCCAGAATGAAAATTTACCGGGACTCAAATCTGTCTGCTGCCTAGAAAACAAAAGTTTGTTGGATTTGTATACCTGATATCTGTGCTTCAGAGGCTTTTAGACCTTTCCAGGGTGTATCAGAGAATGTATTTGGAAAGTGTAACGGCTATGGGGAGACAGCCATCTACTCTAGAGGGACAGTTTATGTCAGTGTATTTGAATTTAGAGATGCAAAATGCATGTTAGGTCATCCTATCCATCCTGTCACAGAGGGAAGGAAGGCACTAAAGTCTGAACATCATTTGTTTCCTTTCTCATCTTCTTGCAATATTTCAGAGTAATGGGTCTACTTCTTTGGGAGGCAATTCTATAGCCTTGTTACAAGGTTTTTGCATATGAAAATTATTTTTCAATCTCTTGTACTGCTGGTAATGTACAAATAGAGAATTTTCTGTGCCCCGACATTGGTTACTCCAAAATTTAGGACAGTGCAGAAAACCTCTCTTCCCACATTGGTATTTGCTTGCTTTGACAATAAAAAATAAGTTGAAGATGCAGTAAAAAATTAAATTATTACTTCAGAAAATACTTTCTCCATCTTTTTAGCAAAAGGAGAAGTAAAACTCATAAAGAAAAACAAAAGCTTTTTGCCATTTTAAGTTTTTTTTGAGTTTTTAGAACAAAATTAATTTCTTCATGAAAATAGTTGTCTTTAAGGATTCCCCTTCTCAATAAAAAACTTTGTTTGGAAATTCAATAGATGCACTTAAGAATTGAAAGGTATTTACTTGGTATATAACTTGTATTAAAACATGTCAGTATCCTGTCTTTTCTATTATCTTGCTCCATTGCAGTTTTGGTGCCTTCCATAACTAAAGAAATAGTGAAAATAAAATTTTTTGTCACTTTCCATGCAATAGATGTTTTATGTCACGCATTAAGAGAAAGGTTCTGAAGGAACAGTTCCTGTTAACACATTGCTCTCCGAATATACATTGTTAGACCATTCAAGGTCTGTAATGTTTTCTGTCCACAAAATTTGCATTCCCACAAATCTATCTATAGTCCCAGAGTAAAGTGATTTTTAAATGTAGCTTTCTTAGTACTTAAAGAGTGACAGAGAAAAACAATCCATGGCTTGTTTTGTCCATAAAAACATGACCTTGTTTTATTCATTTTGATTCATGGAGTATTTTTAATGTTCTATCTGCTTCTTTTAAATGACTTAGCTTTATTTAAAAGCTTTGCAAAGCAGGAACCAGAATAAGTCATGCCTCTGGACTCAGAGTGTTGACATCAACAGGGGGCCTGAAAAGGATTTAGGGAGCTGAGGCAATGAGAAAATGGTCAGGTTCTCACATGATAAAAATTGGTAAAATGGGTTCTTCAGAAAAATATTTAAAATTTAAAAAGTTGGGAAAAGGTTAGTAAAAGGTGAAGCAAATGGCAAAGCCCAGAAATATGAGCTGAAACTAACATGCGCACATTTAAGCGTTTTTCAGTCCTATCTAATCTAGTATAAATAAACCAAAACTAAGAGTATATGAACGTTTGTGGAATGAAAATTAGGTATTAAAAATTGGACATCAATGGCATTGCATAAATCCTTTTACATCCATGTAAATTCTTAAAACATTCTATTAGAACAGCAGATATGCAGTGACTTTTTTAGGTTAAATGCGCTACAGATGTGGCTACAGTAATTTCACAGTTTAAGCCTTAGGCACATGGAATTTAAAACAGAACTTCATCACTATAGCATTACACGTTCTTTCTTCACTGGAAAGTATGAAGTAGGTACATTAATTCTAAACAATCATTACTTTAGCACAGTAGTTCTCAGTGCTAGTATTTCTATTTCCTTACTGAAGCATTATGGACTTATGTGGCCCCTATTATTATAGCTCTCTCAACCATTTCCTATGTATTTAGCTGCCCAATTACACTGTGAGACAGAATAAACCCACTTATTCCTATTTTATGAGATGAGAAAACAGGACTCAGAGGACTGGTGACTTATCTGAGGTCACACAGCCGCAACTTAAACTCCATCTTCTAAAGCAACAGGCTCAGTGCCTTTATTGCTGAATGGACCTGATATGCTGCTTGAAATAGTCTGTGCATGATATCTCACTAAATATATTGATTTCAGAATCCCAAATCTCTGGGAAAAACCAAACCAACAAACAAAAAAAACAAACACTAAACAAACAACAAAAAAACCCCAAAACAAACAAAAAAAACCACCCCCAAAACCAAGAAACTTGGAGAAATACATTTTTTATATAATCAAGTCTGTCATGATGCAATAATTCTTATTTACAATATTAATAAATATTTTTCAATTTTAGTGGCATTCTTATCAATGCTAACAATGGGTGCACCTACAACACAGCTTAGCCCCTGAATGGGCAGTACTTTGTGCCTGTGCTGTAGCACACAAGGGATTTCCCTGGATGTCCCCAAAACTGCATTGTTCTGTGGCATTACAAAAAGCAGTCCTCTATTATTGACCAATTTTTCCTTTTTTTACAGTGTACAACAAAATGCTTTATGAGGTCAATTTTTTCAAAAAATATTTTTCTTGCTAATTAATAATGTAGACTCTCCTTGATTTGTACAGTACTGTCTTCTTAAATCTCTGCTGTGTTATAAACACATACAAGCTGACACAGACACAGACGCACACGCACTCCCCTCTCTGCGACAAAAATTTTCTGTTGAGCTCCACAGCAGCTAAAAAGCAGTAGAGCTGCCATGTGTATGGGAAAAGCATGGTATGACATAAATTGATGAAGCTACACCTGCTTTATCTCTGAGAAAAATTCGATGCAGTCAGTGTGCAATGTGTACTCACACAGGTGCACGTACGGGCATTTGGGAAAGCATCATAACTAAATTTTTTCATAATCATTACAGAAAATTTTGTATGATCATTTTTGATAGTTTAGGAAGTGGTCTGCGTTGCAGACATTCTTAAGACTTCTCTAGTTTCCATACATCAATTACTTCCAGTTAAGAAGGTAATCCTTATCCTAAAAATCTTAATGTAACCAGACTAGACAGGCAGCAACAAATGCCCTGTACAGTTGGTAAGATCTGCAGCCCCTAATCTTGGCCATAAGGGGAGAAGTTGGAAAGTTTAAAATGTCCAGAAATTTTCAAGGAAGGCTGGAAAGTTCACTCCAAGATTGAGGCTAAATTTCTGGTTTAGCTATCTTAAAAACATGGAAAGAAATTTCAGTGATTAAACAGAATTGAAGTATAAACCTACACTTATAAAAAAATATGCTCTCATTCTATAAAACTAATTCACATTATCCTTTTAGTGACCCAAGGATAGAACCAGATGCAGCTTTTCTAAGAAACAAATGTACAAATTGCCAAAACATATTACTAAAACTTTATAGTTATATTACTATATTTTCCCTCCTTGAGAGGTTTGGGAAGTTCCCCTCCTTGCAGAAGAGAGGCAATAGAATTAAACTGACTTAAAGTAGGACTTGGCTTCCCTGAGAGGCAAAGAACGTGGAAGGCTTTCTATGTGAGTGCCACCACTATTCACACAGAGGTGGTGTAAAATTCCCTGAACATAAGAGGGCTCAGGAGGTGTGATTACGGATTAAATTCTCATTCCAGGTTACCCTCTATAATCGAGAGACAGCTGAGACAGCTCTCTTCTCTGAGAGACAGCTGGTGCTCAAAGGCAGAAATTTTAGGTTTTCTGACTATCTCTTGCTGAAAACTAGCAGGAAATTAAATCCTCCAAATCTAGCTTTAATTTTAGATTGCTGAAGTGAAATTCCAGAAAAGAGAAGGCAACTGTGAAACTGCCAGGCACTTCATTTTGTATTGGATCCTCTTTTCACATCTACAATTGACCTAATATGCATCCTCAGTCCAGGTGCCTCATTTCATCTTGCCATTTTGACCCCACATCTCTCAGTGGTCTGTTAGTGTTTGATCAGCTTCACAGTGCAAATTTGTAGATGAAAGTGGCTTTCTAACATTTCCCTTTGTTTTCTCCTACCTTAAAATACAATGTTTTGTAAAAGACTACAAACAAGCATGAAAAGCAAGATGCAGCATAGCATATCTATTCTGCTGTTTCCTTTCCTGTTGAGTATTTTCTGAATGCACATCATCTGATATGATTCCACACCAGCCAGAGCTGTTTTCAATTTTGTGCCGTTATGAACACAGTACCCTTAAAAGACATTGTGAATAAATACAAATTTGTTAAAAGATCTATTAAAATTGAAAAGTGTTCAGAATGTTAACAATTTCCATAAAATAATAGGCATATAATGTTTTCTGTACACTGTGTTACACCTGACAAAACAAATAAGAAAAAAGTAAATAGAAATCATCACATCTAGATAAGCTCACCCAGCTCCGTGAAAACCTTCAGGGGTTAGTAAAATTCATTAATAGGAGAATTATCATGAGAGCACATTCATCCCAAACAAAGACATTTAATTATACCCTGACGTTTTGAACTGTTTGCTTCAAGCAAATTCCAAATCCACTTGAGACTTGGGTATAAAGTTCATCCTGTAAAATAGATTAATTTAAAGGTTTATTTTCCTGGGAAAGGTGCTTTGCAGAGAGCCTTCCTCCAAAACAAGATTCCTGCAGGGTCAGCCCTTCTCCCTGAGCCTAGGAAAACTACCAGAAGCTCTTTGCAAAGTGATATGCAAAGGGCCACACATTGAGTTGGTGACGGAGCCAAGATTGCAAACATGGGATATCTTTGTGTGTTTGTTTTCATTCTCCCAGAATAAAACTTTAAAGAAAGCCTAAAAACTGAAAACTCTGCTTTGGGAGGGATGAGTAACCATGAGACAGAACTTTCTCTTCCACAAAACACTGGAAGAAATTCAACAAGTGTTTCAGGCTATGTCTGTTTTGAAGCAGAGGACAATGTCAAGAATTTACAGAAGCCCCTCTTTTAGCTGAATCTAAAATAGGATAGTTAAGGTAACATGGGAAAGAATTTGACAAAGAGTCTCAAATCTGAATTGTTTGAAACCTATCTGCATGCTCTAAAGTGTTTGTGCTGGGTATTTCACTTTTCAGTACATTACAAATCTATTGAGCTGGCATCATTGTAATGCTGGGAGAGTGTTTGCACGAATTCATTGCAATGACATTATGTTATAAATACTTTTGCATTAGTTCCATTCTGGTCTCAAAATGTGCATCTAATTGGAAAGGTGCTGTTGCTTGCAATACAATCCTTGTAGCAAATACACTTTCATAAATGTCAAATGAAGATATATGATGTGCCTACAAAATTAATAGAACACATTGAGTTACTGTGGCAGAGCCTTTTATTAATCACTACTGAGAGATAGTTAATTAATGTTTTAGTGCCAGTTCTGCATTTGTAAGAAGATACAGCGTATGCAAGGCAATGTCTTGAGACCCCACACCCATGGCATTCCAAGACAGAAACAAGAAGAGCAGCTCTAGGCAGCCTGAAGTCAGAAGTTGCCCCTACCACATTCATTGGCTCACCCTGTGGTTGCAGACTGTTTGGTGGGAAGGGCACCTTGTCAGTGGCACGTGTCCCGCAGGCAGTCCCCTGTCATGTTCATTACTGTTGGCAGCACTGGCGAGTGCCCTTGTGCTAACGAGAGGGCAGGTAGCTGGCTCCCAGGCATCGGCACGTTGTGCTGCAGGAGGGATCCCTGCTGCCCAGTGCTGACAACTCCTGTGCAGGGCATTTTGTCAATGTTACTGACATCTCGCCTTTCAGGAGTACATCTGGTGTTTGGGACAATGCTGAAGAGTCATCATAATCTGGGAAGTTGCCTGGTGGGTAATGAATAATCACAGTGAATAACCCAATGCTTCCCAGGCATTTTTTAACATGTGGGCTCCATATACAATAAAGAATTAATTAATCTCTTATAACAAAATCCTCAGAGAAATGCAAGGATACGATAAGGTCTTCTTTACAATTATCAATCACTACTGCTTTGCCCTTGGAAGCCAGCCCAACTCCAGCTGCCTTTTGCTTTCCTTGCTCTTCTCTCGCAGCTTTGACTGACTTCTACTCAGCCCTTGAATTTTAACTCCCTAGACCCCTCTGTGTTTTCTAATGAAAATGCTATTGCTTGGCAATATGCTGCTGGACATCTCCGTTGTCCTGTCATGAGTTTGCAAATTCTCCAAGCCAGAAAACACAGTGAAGTTCTGTTTGTTACTCTCAGGTGACCTTTCAAATGGGCTTTCAGAGACAAATCTTTCACTTTAGCTGGTGATTTTTCTTCCCTGAAGGCAGAGTCAGGGGCCATGTAACAGTGAAATTAGCATATCCTGCAAGTGCTATCAACTAAGGCTGAAAGACAGAGGAAATGGAAGAAGAGCTCTATAGTCCTGAATGCATCTCTCACATACTCCTGGATAGGTGGGTCTATGTTGAACTGTTTTGCTTAGGTTGTAGGGATTTAAATGCTTGCTAAAATAATCTGAGCCTAATTAATGTCCTGTAGGTCAATTCATGTAAGTTTACTTTCTGCACTCTTATCAAGCTGAGATGTGAAGCTTTAAAAAATGGGCCATTTGTGAAAAAAAAACCCAAACATATAAATGAAGCTTTCATAAGGGTAGAAAATTTAATCCATGACTGTCCCTTTATATTATTTGGAGAATTAAACAACTTTGAAAAGTGAAGACAGTCAAATCAATGTTGTCCTGAAGTTTGCAGAGGTGAGAATTACTCATAAAAGCTGTAAGCTCACAAATTATTAGAATAAGTACCCTAATTACTATTAACCAAACTCAAAAATTCTTTAGTGAAAACTCCAGACATAGGAACAGAAAACCAGTAACCTTAAATCTTTATGTAGACAATAAAGCAAGATTGTGATTTGGTTTATCAATCTCCTGCTTTCAGTTGTTTTTTTCCCCAGCAGAAACAGCTGGGAGTGGGAATCTTGCTCTGTACGTAGCGTAGGACAAGAATTAGCCATGTAAGAAATATTAGCTGATGGAAAGATGCAAGGTCATTGGCATGAGGCCATTTGGGTTTTTTTAGCAGAGGAATTTAGGCCCTTGAAATGGAGACAACAGTTTAAGTGTTTTGATGCTCTTGATGAGTCTGAAACTTCATATTGATGGTACTGAAACTTCATTTGCTAAGTCCAACTACTAAACAGTATGGCCCAATTTGCTTATGGCCCTTGGGGGCTGGACACCTTCCACTCCAAAAGATCACTTTGCTTCTCCAGAAAGTACCTGTTTGGAGTTGAACTTCAATGAATTTGTTCAAAAAAGCAAGAGTCTGGCTTGTCAGATATGACAGTTGGATTGACATGAAGACTCTTCCCCCCCACAGTAACCTGTATCGATATTTAATGTCTGCATTCCTACACTTCTCTCTCCCACCAATCCCTATTTCTTTTCCAGTTAAGTAGACATTTCGTTGTCACTTGGCCACAATTTGCTTTCTTAAATTGTGAGTCTGATCCTGTTTCATAATCTGCTGTTTTATGGGTTTTTTTTATGTGTTGTAACTTTTCCTTATGTAGAGTAAGAATACCTCTAAATAGACAAAATTTGACATTACTATCTGGAAACTTCCTGCAGATTAGTCACAAAGCTTCCTGGGCACCTTGTTTTCTATGCAAATTAAAAACAAAAGAAATCAAAAGCATAAACATCTTTCAAAATAAAAAAGTTTGAAAATATCATAAAAGTAGTGTTATAAATCCAAATAGAAGAAACATCTGTGAAATACTTTCTTCACTAACTAGTGTCATCTTACCAGTGTCTGTTGTCTTCTAGCGAGCTGTATGGCACTGAGGTTGGTTGCTGAAATCCCAAATGACTTGTAAACCTCAATTTTGCTCAGAAACACAATCGTCTTTTGTCTCATTCACTTTTTTGTTGCTCTGTCGGTAATTGTACAGGCACAGTCAAGGAATTACAGTGCCCTGTGTTCAACTTCAGAGGCACAGCAAAGGTGACTGCTCTTAACCATGCAGGTTTATTTGATTTATGGAATGTGTTGTCTTTTTTTGTACATTGAAAAAGCTTTCCCAGGGCAGGTGTAACTGGCTCCCACCAGGGTCTGATGAGCTCCTGTTCAAGGAAAAGGAGGGGGGGTCTACAGCTGGAATCAAAAAGTAAATTACGTAATTCAGGCCATCTTAAAACAGTCTGCTAATGGTTCCTGGGACTGATCCTCAGAGTCTTGGGGACACAAGAATTGAATCAGCATTCCCTTTTTCTAGTATTATCTTCTGTTCTGTATTTCACTCGTGTTTAGGACGTGTTGGATTCAAAAGCTAGTGACATGTTCAGGAAGTACTCTTGTCACTGGATGCCTCACTCCTGACTCCTCTCAGTTCCACTGTTTTATCCTGCTTCCCTCCTACCCAACAAGGCAGCAACCACAAATCAACTTGTCTGTCTTGTACTCAAATAGTCTTGATGCTTGCGCTTGGAGACAGGTACCTTGGGCTCTTACATTTCATCTAATCAGTTGGTAGATATAAAATATATGTAAATATGTTAGAAGAATTCCTCTGTGTCTGATGCCTTAGGCAGCTAATGTCCCTTAATCAGTCCATGGGCTAACTAATAATATCCAGTCTGATTTGTTTAATTCTCTACTTATAAATCGACTGTAGAAAATTAAGAAAACATGTCAACCAATACATATTCCATTTACATGCATGATCTCTGTTATATTACCAACTTACTAAATTGAGATCTTCAAAGAGGATAACTGTGTATAAGATCACTGGCAATTTTCTTTCCCTTATTATAAAAGTATTCTTTATCCAGTTTTCTTCACTTCATGCTTTTAACCACCTAGTTGATTTTTATGATTTGGTTGTTTCTTTAGTACTTGCATAATATAAACTACAACATATATTTAGTGGATATGTACATATCCACCCACCAAATAAGTCTAACAAACCTGGGCATTAGTTCAGCAAATCCAATAATGATGTCAGCGTGAAAACTGGTCTTTCATTGTTGCACTGGATTGGAGAGTCAAACTGATGTGTTTGCATGCAGATGAGTACATGAATATATTAGAAACTCTTTATAAAATTTCCAATGCAATAATGGGATCTCTAAGAAACTACCCAGAGATACCAGCTATACAAAGACCTGATAAAGTGTCTGATTTCAAATAATTTGAACACATAGTCACATATTCAGTTATAATTCATGTTAAATATCAATATCTGTGATTAATGTCAAAATTCCTCAGACTTATTTTTCTTATTTCTTGGGTTAAAATTAAATTTTACCTCAATTTGTTTATACTTGGAAGATCGGTTTGAGATACAAAGTTTATGAAAACCTCTCAGAAGTGATAAAATTAAATACTTGACTAATATCAACTATATGAAAGTCTTCTAGCTTCATAACTATGAGAAAAAAAGGATATTGAATATTTTGACTCTTTAGTTTAGAATATTAATTCCAGTTTATGTTTAACTAACTATACCATAAGAGAAAGAAAGATTAGGAACATACTTTTGTTAATGGGAAAGTCTGGGTTGTGTTAAAATGAATATATGTACACTTCTTCAAAGAGGAGAAATCAACAAGGAGATGTGTGTCCTCTTAGGATTCATAATGTCTACCCATTTGGATTTAGCACAGACTGCACTTTATTGGGAAAACCATCTACCCTTTCACCAAGTTTTCATAATTTTTAGAAAGAGCTTTTCCTCTGGTCCCAGCTGCTGTCTAATTCTTACCAAAAAATCCAAAGACCCCCCCCCAAAAAAAAAAAACCAGAAAAAAAACCCCCAAGGAAAATAAAAGGAAAATTTCAGAAAACTCAAAGAACAGGATTTAAATCAAGTGGAGAAATCAAGACTCCCAAGAAGAATGAAAAGTGACAAAAAGAAGCATTAAAGAATTATTTTAAATATTCATTAAGGGGAAAAACCACATAAACAGGAGTAAACAGTAATTTGCTAGTATACCCTTCAACTATTAAGTTTTTATTCTACAATTGTTAGAAACTCTGATATATCCTTCCCACTTTCTGTTTCTTTCTAAATCAAGAGTTTTCCTGTGTTGTTTATCTAGAGTTCTTCAGAAAATCTCTTCTTTTATTTAGTATTTTTATCACTTAGAACTGATGTATGGTAAGAGTAACAAAAATAAGTGGTTCTTTCATGTCTGTCAGACTGAAGACTGAGCTTAGTATTTTCTTAATCTTGTGATGAGTGTGACAAAAGAAATTATCAACCCAAACAAATTACTGTACCTAGGTGTGCGAAAGTGTTTTCTGTGTTCAGATTTGCATGTAGGCCAGACAGTGCTCTATGCTCCTGCATATGAGAGTCTAAGAAAAAAATGATTTCATTAAATGCTTATAATTCCCCTTCCAATATTTCTGATTTGTAAGAATTAAGAATATTATGTAGGAAAATAAATACCTGTAGACCAGGTTATAAAAACCACCCACTACTTCTGTTAAATTACTTTTAATCTGCAATACATCACACTTTCAAATATTTTAAATAACTTTTTGTTCTTCAACTCTTTTACAAACACAGAGATGAGATAGTTGAATCCCAATGGATCTATGCAATATAAATAAATTTAATCAATACACTCAGAGGAATAATTAGCTGAAGATAACTTGAGGATATTTTTGAAGTCTAGAATATAAAATTATTATGTGTTTGCTACAGCAATATCCCATGATTGTTATTAAAGAAAGTACAAACCACTTTAAATAAACCATGTTTCTGGAAATTCAATATACTAACATCTAATCCTACAATGCCATTCAACTAAATAGGATTTTCTATGTGAAGTAATAACATAGAGGTCTAGAGTCCCTTCATGTTTTTATGCTCCTTTCTCGAAAATATTGTCAAAATATATTATTATTAATATATTCATAGTATATTTGGAATTTCTATAGCTGATTGAGAACATAAACAATTTTTTTAGTAGACTTCAGTATATGACACCACATTTTGGATATGTTTATTAAGTTTTTGTTTAATTCAGTCTTTTTGTCTATTTAAATTCCAGGCAACAGTGATTGTCGTTTTACCTAAGTGAAGATAAATTCTGACCATGAGAGTTTCTTCATTACTTGCCATAGGCAATTTTTCTTCATCTTCATCATTTAAATGACTTAGCATATGAAACTATTCCATATACAGCTTCAGACTTTTTAATACAGGAGTATCATGGGAAGGGAGACTCTGATCCTAAAATCACAACTTTAAGATACATGTGGTTTTCACATTGATAGAAACAAAATTAAGGCTGAAATTCCAAAATGCTGGGAGCATTTTTGTATTTCAGTGCTCAGAGACTCATAGATGTAATTCCTTGTGTGTTTATTTAGGGTATAGCTAGAGAAATCATTAGGCTGCAGCAGCTCTGGGTTAGACCAGAAGTAACCTCCCCCTGAGTGCTGCAGGTTTAACTTTTCAGCTACTCACTAAAGTCTTCAGTAATACAGGAGAGTAGAGTTAGATGTCATTTCCCTCCCCTGTATTGAAGGGTCACTACCATGGCCTCAGATTAATTTTTTTATTTCTTATTTTGCTGCATTTCTTTGGACAAGAAAATCTCTTTTCAGGACTCTCTAGCAAGTGAGTTGAAAACTTGTCTTCCATCATCAGTTTTCACAGGTTTGTTGGTGCTGCTGTTCCAGCTGTTCCCTCCTCTGGGTTGTCATCTCACCTGTCCATGCCAAAAGCAACACACCTCGCCCAGCATCGCACCAATGCACGCAGGTAAGAAACTGCTCCAGCACCGATCAGCACAACGACAAGAACACACCAAATACCCTTGTGTCTGGCTAGTCAGATCACTGCTGAATGTTACATGGCCTGGGGTTGAAGATTTTGAGAAAAAATTGGCTTTTAATTCCTATTCTTCTCCTGATATGTGAAGAATGACTTAGATGTTCTTCTAAAACACCATTTTTGATAATGACTTTTATTAAACAGAGTACTCTTACAACTTGTCTTGAAGGAAATGGTATCTTGGGAATAGCAAGCAACACTTTGGGACAAAGTACAGCAGTATTTAGACCTCAAAAAAACCACTCTCCAGAACACAGGACAGGCATGGCAGGTGCTTTTAGTTATAGGAAGGGATTAAGCCAAGTGCACACTGCGGCAACAAGAGTCTTGATTTCAGGGGCAGGGCAGATTGCCAGATGGAGTGTGTAATTGAGATGAAGAAAGGAAAAATAAGGAATGAAAAATTCCAGTAGTTATATTAAGATTGGGATACAGAAAGCAAAGGAAGAATGCCAAAACAGTGTAATAGTAAGGGCAGTCTTCAGTAATACAGGAGAGTAGAGTTAGATGTCATTTCCCTCCCCTGTATTGAAGGGTCACTACCATGGCCTCAGATTAATTTTTTTATTTCTTATTTTGCTGCATTTCTTTGGACAAGAAAATCTCTTTTCAGGACTGGGAGGATAAATAAACTGAAGATTATGAGTAAGACAGATACTCTAATACCAGGGCCAATATGAGCAACTTATACCTACAGGAGAAAAAAAGGAGATCCATCAGCAGAGCTTTAAGGGAAAGCCAACCTGCAGATATCTATTTCCTAGCCAAATTAGCAGTGCAGCTGAGTCTAGTTGGCTAATATGGATTTGAAGTATGTAAGAAGGTAAATTTTGGTCAAAAATCAAAGGTGACTCATCAGTATGACATGGACTTAAAATTATATCTAGAACTAGGTTTTCATTATTCAAGATTCCTTATTTGAGAGTAGAGTTAAAGGAAGAATAGTTAGAAGAAAAATTGCACTGTATTTCAAAATAATAAGTGACTACATTGTGTAATTCATTAATATATTATCTGCCACTAAACCATACACATAGCAAGTTGAATTTTTTTGTACATAATAGAAAAATGCTGTTTCAGGAAGATAAATAAGTCACTATGTTGTGTGAAAAATGATCAGTAGATACAGATATTAAAGAGAGATTCTCCTCACTTTCTTGTGAGAAGCCAGAGGGTCTTCATCTCATTGTTATGGAAGCTCCCATGAGATGCTTTTTGTAATCAGCATATTCACAGTCCCTTTGGGATAACATTTATTATTAGAAAAAGTATTGCAGCATTTGAAATCAGACATAAAAAATTTATAACAGGGTTTATGAGTAGAACATGAATCTCTAGTGAATACAAGTACATAGAGTAGTGAATTTATAATAAACTGTATAAAGAAGTACTCTTTTGAATACTTAACACACTGCTAAGTTTTGTAAGTAAACTTTTTGCATTAAATTCCAAAGTCAAGGGATCAAGCTGACCTCAAAGACCTAACCTTCCACTATATCTGTGAAATATGGATTATCCATCTAGGCCTTGACTCAGCCAAGTATTTCAGCATGAATTTAACTTCTTTAATTCTTTGCTGAGCTACAGTAAGAACAGCATAATGCAGAATCCTGTTTTATTGAACAAGATGATAAGTAATAATTTCATCTGTTTACTTTTGATATTTTTGAAGAAAGAAGTGCTGATAACCAGTTTTGATGCTAAGATTTCCTTTTCAGACTATTTTTAATAAGTCCTGTGACCCTTCTTTCATAAATAATTAGTCAAGAATACAACCTTACATGAGTACCTTTTGCAAATCAATGAAACTGCATCTAAATGAGCATAAGAAATTACTTGCTCAAGCATATTTCAAGGATGAAGATATAAATCCACATAGGGAGTTAAAATGTGTACAAAGAGACTGTTACTCACTTTACGTATTACTACTAATTCTAAAAAGAATGATTGTATCTTCCTGGCAAAATTCAAAGGAAGAAAAGTGTTAATGGGAAAGTCAGAAAATAGTCTGCAAGAAGATTATCCTGACCGTTACAGATGGCAATATTTCAGAACTTAGATAAAAATTAATTAAGAATAAATTACATCATTAATATAATTGTAATATATTAAATGTGCTACAATTTTAATATCATATATCATATAATTATATTAATTACAAGATTAATAAAATAATATTAAGTTATGTATTTCTTCCCAGAAATATTGTGCTTATATTTGCCACCAGCTTAATTTTCTCAGTGTTTCTCAGCTCCCCATACTGTGCATCTAAAAAAAATTTCTGCCTTTGTGGAAATCAATAGCAAAATGCTAATTGCTAGCAGTGGAGCCAGGATTTAGCCCTGGATGAAAAACTGCATCCAAGGCAGACTTAAGTCCTGTCCCTGGGACAAGAAAACAGGGAAACTATTGCTGAGGCTCACAGTAAGGCTCTGAAGGATATGGCTAATACCTCATGAGCAGATGACCCCATGCTTAGTCTTTCATAACATCCAGCTACGCTGTTAAAAGGAAAATTCAGGATATATGGAGCCAGATGTGCTGATGACATGAACTAGCAGCTGCTTTCGACTCTGAACTGCCATACCAGATAAAATCTGTCCCATGGAGGTTAGCACAACTGACCTCTGCATGTGTGTGGCTCACAGTCCTCAGTGGTGAAGCCTTCAAAGAAACCTGGCAGAACAGCAAGAGTCAAACTCAAATGAGAACATGGTGCATATTCTCAGTCTTCTCTCATGTTTCTGATCCATTCCCTCTGAATGGCACGGTAAAACTAATTTAAAATTAATCAGCAGCATGGTTAGGAAATTCAGAAGAAAAGAGCAACACAGAAAATTTTATATAATTTTAATATGTTGAGTTTGAGTTATTTGTGGCTGAAACAAGAAAAGTGCTAAAAATAGAGGGCTAGAAAAATTAATTAGGAACTGTGCTTATGTTACTGAAGAAAATATTACCCCAGCCACTACAGGCTCACCCATTGAAGGTAAAGACTGCCTTGCATCATTATATTACCATACAGCAGTAGGCATTTATT
Organism: Drymodes brunneopygia; assembly: GCA_013400955.1. Classification (NCBI taxonomy): domain Eukaryota; kingdom Metazoa; phylum Chordata; class Aves; order Passeriformes; family Petroicidae; genus Drymodes; species Drymodes brunneopygia. Next base: position 1,133,393 of record VZTZ01030498.1, on the reverse strand, counting down.
TTTGCACTGGTGTTTTTGGTTTAGAATTGAGGTAATTTCAGTTCTGTTGAGGGTGAAACTTAAAAAGGTTGGCAAATGAGCTCTTTCAGTGAAGGAACTCACGAGTTCTCCTGCTGTGCAAACCTCTTGATTGTAAACACCTCTGGGAGATTTCTGTGTTTCTTTCTGGTCAGACGGTAAATAACATAAAATCAACCTCTCACAGTGTTTTTCTGCCCTGGCTTGCTTGTGGTCCCAGAGAAGTCCCAAAAGAGCAAAATGAATAAACAAGCTGACTGAAATTTGTAGACATCAGGGAAGATTTCCATGAGATTAATTTAGAAGACTTGGTGTGTGCAGGATAGGTTGCTATTTTGGCTCTAATATTTACTAGTAATGGAAAGGAGAACTTGTGGACTTTTGGGGACTTAAGGCTGGTTCTGAAGGCTTTTGGATAGCCATTACTGGGTCTTGTACATCACTCGCGTGAGATTCTGATTTTTTTAACAGACATCTTTACAAGTAAACATTCCTTTCTAGAAAAGAAAACCCACTCCCATGACAGGAGGGTCAGAACTTGATGGTTTTTAAGGTCCCTTCCAACCCAAACCGTCCTATGATTCTATAATAAGTAGTTTTAGGACAGTCCCCCATTTCAAGTCAGTAACTGCTTCTATGCTTCCGGGCTTCTCTGAGAAGTGGCCAGAATCTATATTTGGATTCATTCTTCAATCGTTTCCTCTCTCTTCTGTAATCCACAGTTTAGCCTCTGCTGTGCTGGTTTATATTTATTCTGTAGAATGGCTAAACATTCTAATTCTGAAAGAAATCTTCCCATTCTCAACCAAACTGTGTGCCAGAGAGGTAAGTCATGAAATAATATACCTTTGCACGGAAGCCAAACATGTGGCAACCACCTGAGAAAGGAGGCTATGAAAGCAAAAACATGTCCTGCTACTGCAACAAGAGCTTTAAAATATTACAGTTGCTTTCTGGCCTGTAAAAATAAGGCAGGTTTGAGCAATAGCCTACAGTAAATAGTTGCTTATTTTCCCATGGAAGTTTTATAACTTTCCTTTGTTTATGACTTCAAAGACCCGATTTGCTTACCTTCCTAGTGTTTTCATATGCTATAATTTGTAGAATCAAATGAGATTTTTGTGCTTAATGCAGTTAATAATGCCCTGCTAAAAAAAGATAGTATCTATACTTTTAGTGCATTATTCATGTTTTCAAACAATATGGATGAATTTTCACTTTCAGTTTATTTCAGTGTTATTAAGGATTACATATTACATTAATATGTCTCTATATAAACATCCTCTAACGCAAATAAATTTCTGGCACTGAGACCATAACCTGCTTTGAAAATAGGGGTCATTCCCTAAGTCTTATGATACCTCATGAGTAAATTTATCAAAGAGCTTTCGTAATTAGCTTTATGTATGTGAAGCAAAGTATAACTACATTGCTATTATGTTAAACTGTTATGGGCATATTACTGTTATCTTGCTATCTCTTTGTGTTATGACAGAAACAGAGAAGGTGTGCTAAGCTTACCAGGATGATGTTTTGAGGATCACATTTAGTAACTTGTATTCTGATTATGATTCCCTGTTGGTTCATGATCTGTTTGACTGGTAGGTTTTTTTTCTACCTTTTGTTTTCCCACCTGTGTTTTAAATTAACATTCTAAGATCAGCTAAAAAAAAAAAAAAAAGAGAATACTTGTACTGGTTACACAAAGCCTAAAAAATAGTAGTAGTGGTATCCATCATAGCAGCAGTATTATAAGCAGTAAAACTAATACTAATTCTATCAGTATGGAAACCTGCTTTAGTACATGAATTATTTCTTTGCCTGTTGTCACCTAAAAATAATCTATGAACACCAGTTGATGCTGATCAGTGAGAAATCTGATACAGAAAGATCCTTGATGGCTCAAGAAGGAAGTTTGAATACTTCAATAGAAAAAAGTTCAATAAATACCAGGCACTCTTTCTAAGATGGCCTTTCTCTGACTTGAAAGCAACAGCAAAGCATTAAGCAATCAAATAGCCTGGGCTGCCATTACAGTTAGGGCATTTCCTTCTATTCCTAGATAACATCCTTCTTGCAACAATTCAACTCATTGCTTCCTGTCTTGCATTAGTAGACATGAGCGACTTATTAGATCTTAATACAGATATTTGTAGAGGATACTGTGAGGTCCTGTCTAGATGATTTTATACCTACTTCTCTCTTCTTATCTTTGCAGTTACGTAGCAATCCAAGGGCCTTTCCTCTATCAGGTTAGCATAACAATCCACGGAGTGTATGGAAGGATTTCCTTATGGTGATATATTTCCTTCCCAGTGTCTCCAGGTGCTTTTGTCCTTTTTGGTCATTGCCAGGAACAAAGTAGAAAAATAAGGTGTTTATTTACATGTTTACAGACTCACAATGAATTCTGTAAATAGCTCACTGCAAATATGTTGAGCTATTCTACTCTTGTATAACAGCATTTTTTTTGCTAGTTTCTGTCTCTTATTCTTTCATTGGAGAGAGTGTTCTTACAGAGATAGTAAGTCACTAGGATTAAAAGGATGTGTATTTGTGCATGCACAGTGAAGAATGGACATTTTGTGTTGAATCCAAAAGGATTAAATTGACATGTGAAGAGGATAGATAGGTCTGACTTTAAATGTATTTCCAACTATGTGTGCACAGGTTTTTTTAAAGGCATGGTGAGAAAACAACTATACCACATAAAGCAAGCTGGAGGGGACATGACAAGTATACAGAGAGAGCACATCACTAATTAAGTGTTCATGGAAGGGTAAGCATTTTTTTTTAATGCATGCTTTAAATATCATGGTTTTTGTCAAGGGCTGAAATACAGGGAGAAGGATTGTACATACCATAATATTTAGTTGTAGTAAACAATTCTGTACTTTTCCACTTTTCAGATTTCCATCTTTCTGTCCCCCATCTCTTGCATCTTCAGTGCAAAAGATCTGTGCAGATTCTGTTCCATCTTCACATTTAATTGCTACTATGGAAGACATAAATTCACTCAAAAGACAAGCAGCCAGCAACACAGGGCTGCTTTCCTGAAGAGCTGTGCTAAATCAATCAGCTATACAAAAATGTGTTATTAGGCAGTAGGCTGAAATCAGCCCAGTGTTCGTAGAAAGAATACATAAAAAGTCAAACCCAACACCAGCTCCAGCCTATTTCTTTGTCTAGATACTTTTCAGAGTTCTTCTAAGCAGACTGAGACAATGATATTTCAAATTGAAATTGAGTTCAGAAAATGTGTGTATATGGGAAGGGATGGGTTTTCGTATTGTTCTACTTTACCTATATTTTTTGTTTTTCTGCCTGATTGGCAATATGAACTTTGAGATTTTTGATGTCCATATGAATTTCTTATTACTAATGATAAGATAAACAGAAAATGTACATTTCTTTAAAAAGTTGGAGAATTTCATTGTACACAATAAAACATGCTGTCAGTACTTACCATCCCCTTAGCATCTGTTTAAATTATAACAACATGCCCTATGTAGACAGAAGATTTGTAGCTTTTTATTTTTAATGGAGAAACTGGGGGAAGGTATTCTTTCTTCTTCAGTACTTAATTAGCTCTGTAAAAGTGAGAAACTTCATTTATATTGAACTGGTACGAAAAACCATATTGGTTATGAACCAAATCCGAATCACAAGTTCCACTTGGGATAATAGCTGAATAGTAAATCAAACACACGTGACATAAACAAGTGTTCTTTATTACAAAGGCTTTGAAGTATAACTTGCATCATAAACCAAATCTAACAAGATGCACGATTTTGCAGACTAAGAAAGACAGTATGCTCTTTATTAATTTTCCTCATTTTTAATATTATTTTTAAAATTACAGGAGAAAACCCAAAAATTACCTAATAAGTTTGTTTTGTCCCCTAGACTGTGGGCGCTGAATTGCTCTGAATTGTTTTTATCAAATTCCAGATCTTAGATGATATCAATATTCAACTAGGCACTATCTTCCATTTGTCCTGTTTTGTCTTCTGCATATTGTTAAGTGACACATCTCCTCTAAAGTGCAGAAAATCTTAGATCTTTAGCTCTGCTCCTGGGAATTTGCTATAAATATACTTGTGTTATGCTGTCTTGAAGTTTCTTCCTAATCTAGTCTGCAAACAAGATAAAAGACAACATTTAAGCTGGAAAAAAAGTCAAAATTCCTTGATTAAGCAGTCTTCATAAGGTTAAAAAACTCAGAAGTTCAATGTTAAAAAGCTTCCTCAAACTCTCTGGCTGTGGAAAGAGTATGACAGCAGATGTATGTTGTCTGCATGCCATTAATTTTATATTTCCTTGCCTTCAAACATTTGTTTACTTAAGTAGAAACTTCCTCTTGAATGGTCAGGCTTTCCAACCTTAAAATTTGTGAGGTCTGTGGGTTTTTATTTTATCTATGCTGCAATATCCTTTTAAGGCCTTTTCCAAAGAGGCTAGTTTCGTGTCTGTTAATTTTTCTTTTCGTGACTGAAGCTAAGAATCACCATTCCAATGCAGTGTGAAAAATGTGGCTATGTTTATTATTAACAAGACCATCTTACAAGATAATCTTGTTAATAATGCAAGTCACACCAGCACACAAATTTTCTTCTTGAAAAACTTTATTTCCTCTGATGCTTTTTCATCTTATGGGACTACTTTACATGTCACTTTACAATTTACTACTATATTATGCAAAGGAGCTTGTACACAGGTTTACTGTAAAGTAAATTTTGCTTAATAATCAGTTCTGTAACAGCATTTATGAAAAACATACGGGAAAATATGCTTTGTGCATGTTAATGATGTCACACAGAAAAATCCCCAAGGTTGTAGGTAAAAGGGGATCGCATAGCCTAGGAGAATTAGCAGTCCTAATTCCTCCCCTGGTGCAGGATCCTGCATTTGCTTTTGTTGAATTCAAATGGGTTCCTTTCTGCCCACCTCTCTGACATGTTGAGGTCCTTCTGAAGGGCTGCACAGCACACGGGGGTATTGGCCACTCCTCCCAGCTTTGTGTTGTCAGCAAACTTGCTGAGGAGGCATCTGGACCTTCATCCCAGTCACTGATCAAGAAGTTAAACAATAGCGGGCTCAGTATTGGGGGACACCATTCATGACAGGCCTCCAGCTAGATAACCTGATTATGACCCTCTGGGATCTGCTTTCAGCCAGGTCTCAATTCACCTGACTGCCTACCCATCCAACCCAGACTTCCTGAGTTTGTCTATGAGGATGCTGCAGCAGACAGTGCTGAAGTCAAGGTAGAAAATGTCCACAGTTCACTCATCCATCCAGGTAATTTTTTCATTGTAAAAAGCAATCTGGTTANGAGGAGGCATCTGGACCTTCATCCCAGTCACTGATCAAGAAGTTAAACAATAGCGGGCTCAGTATTGGGGGACACCATTCATGACAGGCCTCCAGCTAGATAACCTGATTATGACCCTCTGGGATCTGCTTTCAGCCAGGTCTCAATTCACCTGACTGCCTACCCATCCAACCCAGACTTCCTGAGTTTGTCTATGAGGATGCTGCAGCAGACAGTGCTGAAGTCAAGGTAGAAAATGTCCACAGTTCACTCATCCATCCAGGTAATTTTTTCATTGTAAAAAGCAATCTGGTTAGCCAAGCATGATTTACCTTCAATGAATGTATGTTGACTACTTCTAATCACCTCCTTATCATCCCTGTGGCTACAGATGGCCTCCAGAATGAGGCACTCTGTCGCCTTTCCAGGGATTGAGGTGAGGCTGACTGGCAGGTAGCTCTCTGGGTTCTTCTTCTTGCCTTTTTAAAGACTGGGATAGCATGTGCTTTTTCTTCTTTTTCTTATCAGAGAGAAAAAGGAACTAGAGTTACAAAAGGAAAATTTAGTTGAAGCTTTTTGAAAAAATAGGTGAAAAAACTTGCCAATTTGAAGTATGTAAAGAAATAAGGAGAAATACCTTTGTGCCCTAGAAGCTGTGCAGCATGCAAGATGTAAAAAATGCTCTGTTCTACAGGCAATGGAGATTTAGGGCTGGGATATTCTTTCACCAACAGTGTGCCAGCATTGTACAGAGCAGGTCCAAATCAGATTGCGAAGGGTAAAAGAGAATGATGTCTTGCTGTGCACCACTCTAGTCTTTCTGAGAAGTCTGATATAATGTGAATTTATGCTTTCTTTGGCCAAGTGATTCATTCCCCACAGGAGAGATAGTAAAGGCATCTTTTGCTGGTGGCATTCTTCTACAACTTTTAGTTCTTTTTTTCATATTTCTTTCATTTCAACAAATTGATTCCTTTTTAATGATTCATTTATGGTAGTTGCTTACCAGCAAAAGCAATATTCTGGCAAGAGAAGCCTTGGATGGGTCTTCCTAACATGTCAGGTGTTACAATACATGCATTGGTTTCATTCCAGCATTTGGCTTCCATCTGAGCACTAAAGGAAGCAACCCTTCCAAATTTTCTTAAGCCAGTAATTCTTACTAATGACAGAACTGCCTAATACTGGTTCTGTATGTAGTCCATCGCCATTCGGTTTTGTTTCTCAAAAGTTACAGAAAACAATCATAGCTTATATAAAGATCAAGGTGAGTAATGGATATAGACAAAATCAAATATGCCCTGAACATGCTGCAATCAGTGTGAACACAATATAAAGATGATTTAACTGTGCTTATAGTGGAATCATCAAAATTGCTGCTTTCACATTTGGCGTGCTGGTAGGCCTCTGGTCTGTGTAGTGACTTTTCTTCAAAGATGACAAAATACTTCAGAAAAATGTTTGACCAAATCACAGAACTCACAGGAATTTAGAAAAAGATTCCCGCTCAGAAAATGGCAAGAGGAACTTATGCCTTTTATCTTGGATCATACAAAAAAGATACGACTGAATTTAATGTAGGCTAATGCAAAATAAGTGGTTCCAAGTAATCTTTTTTCTCTTCTTTCTGTTTTGATTTGAATCCTTATTTATGTCAAAAGTACCTTGCTTTTTTTTTCCTAGATGGATCTAGGTTCCATGTCATCCAAAATCTGTGGAGAAGTCAGAATACTTTACTATGGTCTAATCCAGAATAACAGATACTGAATTCAGTGCACAGATTCCTGTTCAACAGACATTGGAATGCACCCAAGTATTTATAATTCCCATCCAAAATTGAAAAATACTAGTGTGTCGATACTACTTTCAGAAAATGCATTAATGAGGTTAAAATGTTTTGTATTCAAAAGCAAAAAAAATGGAGCCTTACAGGTCTTTCTCCTCCCACTCTTGCACTCTGTATGTTGATACAATCTAGGAAAGTTATAATGTACTTTTTTTCTTAAATATTCTTAGTTGTTTAGCATGAAAATAGATGCACCTTTTTTTTTCCAGAAAACGTGTTTAACTAGTTAAGATAACCGTGACCACTTTAGTGAATCTAGGTGTTGCTTTGCTGTCTATTCAAGGACCACAGGATAGTTAATAACACAGAGATAAGAAAAAATGTGATTGCTGACAGAAAATATGAGAGCTACATTGTCGTTCACTTTTTATACATCGCTTCTTTGGCATATTTTCATAGCAATCTCAATAATAATTTATTCATAGAGTGCTACTGTCATACCATGTTCAGGACTCTTCCCTTCTCCCTTTACAAACATAGAGAAAAAGAGATCATTATTGCAAAGAGGTTGATGTGACATCTACCAGCGTAGTTCTGATTGAGGTTTAAGCAGACACTTCCAAAGTTAAAATTCACTTCTTTCCAGAGAAATGTACCTGATTCACACCTTAATAGGCACAAAGGAGGATAAATTGACTATTGTGAGATTGCAATAGTTTAAGTAAAAAGTTGGTTACATCAATATTAAAATCCATTTACTTCAGATTAAGTGGTGAAGCACTGCAATTTTTGCATGCAATAACTCACTTTTAAAATAGTTATTGGGAACTGGAAAATAGAAAGTTTCTGATCCCAGAAAGTTTAGATTAAAATGGAAAAAAACAGTACCCAAAATTTTATTCACCTTTTTTCAGGTAAAAAATTACTAAACACTCACTGTCTTCTTCATTTAAGTACAGCTAAATTATAAAGACAATTATTTCATCAACTACTGTACTCCAAGTTCACATAAGTCTCAAACCATAGGGAAACTATCATAACATGGAAGGATGAAAGAAGGAGAAAAGTAAGAATGACATTAGAAAGACCTGCAAGATAATTACAGATGTCATTAAAAAAATAAAAATGTAGTTAACCTGCAATCTGACATTTTGAAAATGTGGGAGAATAAACATGAGAATAACTGGTGGAGGAGTAAAACAGAAATAACGGAATAGAAAGAGTTCATTGATCTCCATCTCTGTCACTTTTCTCTCACCAAACCAAACCAAAATACAAAACAAAATAAAACAACCCAACCCCCCCAACCAAACAAAAATCCTCTCAAACCCCAAACAAGTTTACTGGATGTGTACAAAACATATTTTCTTTTCAAAACATATTGTCAAAGAAGTGTTTTTTATATATTTTTTCAATCTTTTATCCTCCCCAGATACTCCTTTCTTTACGACTGAAGGTTTCCAGCATTAGGAATCCTATTTCTTCCACAATTCCTCATACAGTCATGAGTTTTAAGAGAATATTTATAATTGATGCTAAGAAACTGTAGCTCCTGTGTCATTTTGATTGTTTCATTAAGCTGTAGCAAATGCAAGTATTTTTCTTCCCTCCCCCCCTTCAGATTCTATTAATGTTTCATTTTGAAAAATCACCAAAAACCTTTCTGTGTTTTGAAGCTTCATTCTACTCAATATTGTTTGGAGAGAACAAAATCTTGACTTAGTAATGGAGAGAATGTTAGCTAATATATACACAGGGCATGTTTTCCTCTTAGGCAGAACATACCCTTCATTCAAAGAAAGAATAGTTGTGAGACATGGAAATTACATTTTAAGAAGAAGCCTTTACAGTCCCCTATGAAAATCACTAGAACTGAAGTGTTCACGAAATGCTGTCTGTGGGCTGACAATGCCTGAGCTAATTCTATCAATTTCTGCTTTTGCATCTCTTAGAACTATAGATATCTACCTGCGAACAGGTCACACAGATCATCTAAATCAAGAAAAATGTGGAAAAACAAGGCAGTGCCACTATGACTCCATTTTCCCATCTTCACCATTAATTTCATTTACCAGTTGAATTTTTTAATACTCTTGATTGTCTTTAATTATATGCTTATATTTAATCTCATATAATGGTGAGTTGATATGGTTATGGTTTTTAGGAATCAGCATTAATAATTAGAATTTATTAGTCTTTACAGTTATATATTTAGAAGTACTTCCAATTAAACACATTTCTTACAATTCTGCATCCCCATAAATGAAAAGGCTTATCTAGACTCGTCTCTGAATAGATGTGGCAAGCTTAGGATGTATTGTGCCTTAAAGCATGTATCATGCTGTTGTCTCTGATGCTGTCAATTACTGACACGTCATTAAAGCACTGCTGTCACTTCCTAAAAACATGGTCTTTAGGGCCTGTCTGACTGTATGTGTGTGCAAGAACAGTGGCTAGCACGTTGTGGGTGTCACTGGAATACAAATGACTGTGATTCTATTGTATGTAGCACTTCTTTTGCTCAGTAACACAAAATGTTGCATTTATCATTATGATTCAGGCTACAGATGTTCTCCACAGTGAGCATTGCATAGTGGGAAGCCATACTGAGGGAGTCTAGCAGCTACCTAACATCTTGTTTTCAGCTGATCATAAAGGACTTTCCAGGGTTATAAATACAGGACTCATTGTGCAGATGGGAAAATTGAGGTTAAGAAAGATGAAGTCAGTGTCAGATGAAGTCAAAAGAAAGTCTCCATTGTTAGTGGAGTGTTGGAAAGAGCAGGAGAAAAAAATGGAAACTCTTTCAATAATAATTTGTTTTAATTCAGATATTTTAAAATTTCTATACTACAGCATCAACTGTTATCAGGTCATCCCTACTAAGAAGCTGTATTAACTTTGCTACTATTTTTTGGTACAAATTACAGTGTGTTATTTTTTAAATGTATTGTAAATACATTTTTTTAAGCATCAGATACGTAAGACTCAAACTGACTTCTCATTTTCCTTGTCCAAATCTTGTTTTTCATTTTGGAAAACAACATGAAGAACAGGTATCTCTTAGTCCTACAATAATTTTAATTTGAGGGATTTTCAGAATTTAGAAGTACTGAAAGAACAGGCAAGTTCATGTGTTCTTTACTAGTTTTCCTTGATGTCGTACATTTTCACTTTTTTTTTAATTTAGAAATTTTATATAAACATCACTATTTCTATTGTTTTCTTCTACTTGTGACACAAATTTGCTATCAGTTTGGCTGCCCTCAGTTCAGTAAATGCAAATCTATCCCTCAGTTAGGAGAGATGTTTTAAATACATTTTTAGCTTAAAGCATGTATGGGTGGTTTATAGAATATAAAATAGTGTTGCAGGTTTGGGGTTTACATGTAGAGTTGCTTTCTGTCCTGGAAAAAAAAAAATCTCATCACTACTTTCTTCTTTCAAATTCCTTCTTTAAATATATTCCAGCACTTATCAAATTATTTAAATTATCAATTTAGTATATTCACGGATTAAAGTTGTGTCTGTGAGTACCTTTACAAGTTATGTCTAAAGAAATGCCATGTCTATAGTCTTTTGAGTCCAGACATGAGGAGTTTCTATTTTGCAGTATCATAAAAGCATGGCTATCTAATAAAAATCAAAATGAAATATTGTGTTTCTACTTTTTTCTATTGTCTACATACACAACTCATTAAACATTTTCTATGCACCTTCCTTATGTACATTATAACTTTATATTTTTTTCTGAAATATTTTGTGCTCAAAGTAGTATTTTCTTACTAGTAGTATTGCCATTAAGTATTATTTTTAAGCCAAGATAGTCTGCTGCTTTATTCCTTGGAATTAATTAATCTACCTGATATGAAAAGTTATCTTAAATACACCTGTTCATTGTTTGCATGGTGGCAATATTATCCAAATGATGTTGGGTGACAGGCTGTGGGATGGAGAAGGAAAAGAAGTTGTTACTTATTTTGTCTATTGCTTTGAAAAACAAAAATCTGATTTTAATCAGAATGTCTTAGAAATGTGTTACACTGACTGGGTTATCATTGATGTCCTATTCCAAAACCTATTAGAATCCTGTAAGGACCTGTCCAGTAACTTTAATAGCTATTGATTAAACCTTGAGTAGACAGTGTTTTGCAGAACTATTTCTGTCTGATATTCTGAAAATATCTTTCTTAATATACTCCCCCCAAACTGTTTATTACCTTAGAAATAGCATGTGGTTGGCACAGTCAAGATTGCTATTTGAATTGCCCTTTTTTACAGTTATAGGCTACAGAGAAATGGGTCTATTATCGGCTATTATTAAATAAATGGAATATTTAATATCAGTTCGTTGGTGTCGGGATTTCGGGCAACCTCGGGATAGGCTGCCGGTGGTCGTGGTATCTCTCTGTCCCCAGGGCCAAGCCCGTAGTCAGCCGCGGGGGGAGAGCGGCCTCTCCAAGAGATCCACGAGCCCAGAGAGAAGGGTTTTAGGGTTCTTGTTGGTTTCCCTGAATCCCAACAACTGGCGGAAAAAGGAGAGACTCTCAGAGCAGCAGTAACATGAGTTTTAATCTGTTAGGTCCATCTCACAAGAGCCACGAGCAAGGGCTGTGCAGGAGGTTTTCCACAAAGATGGTAACCAGTCAGGGATAGGGTAAGGGGAGGAGTTGGGGCGGAACCAGGCTAGCTCAACCATTGAGCAGGAGAGGGAGGAGGGAACAAGGATACATAATCAATCAGTAACTGTATTAAAATGAACTTTCTGGAATGAGGGAGGAGTGGAACGTATGACTGACACATAGTGTAATTAATACCAGAACATGGGGGTGGGGAGATATAGAACAGGGCTAGACCATAGTAACGGGATCAGGGGTGGGCTTCTTTGGGAATGGATTTGCCCACCAGGGGGAGGAGCTAGGAGCTGCAGGAAGCTTCTTTACAGAAAGAGCAGCTCCTACAGGCTATTATATGTTGCTCTGTGGCTGCACAATTTGGATATTCTTGCACTAATTGTCATGCCGCCATGTCTCCTTTCACCTGCAATATCCAGTGAATAGAAAAAAATCACCTTGAATTAAACAGTAACCTCCAGACTGCAAATGAGAATAATCAAACAGTGTCTATATGTACATGCACAGAAACAAATATGCAAGTATTTCCCATGGGTTGGAGCCCTTGTTAGGGTTCAAGATTACATAGCATGAGATAGTTACAAGCATAAAAATGGAGCTCTGCAAATCATCTCTGTGATGAACTGCTGGACAATTTGGGGAACTAGAAGCTCATGATAACATTTGGTCACTTCATCAATTCTCTGTGAGCACTTATTTCTGAGATGATTCCTAATGTTTCAAATTTCTTACTGTCCCCGAACAAAATGTTTCTGATAATTAACATTAAAAAATATCTTTTTCTTCTTTTATTCAGAATTCACATTGTTTTACCATAGTAAAACACTTGCTGTTGGCTGAAACTGGTGTGTTTGTCTGCATATCTGAAATCCTTTCTTTAGAGTCCAAGCCCTAAAACATGGGTGTGTTAGCAGAAAACAGATGATAATCTACCTATGTGAACCAGGACTGTATTTAACCTTTGGAAGGGTCCAAGACATTTGCTATCTTAAATACTAACATTAATAAGGACAAGAAATCTAGCTTGGGGTAATTTGGGAGATCTTTTATGGCACAAGGCTTGTTTATTCTTTGTCTATTTGTCTCGCTCTTAATGAGAGGAAGTGGCTTTGTAAGCAGAAGGATACATTAAACAATTCCCATAGTTTCTAAAGACTCTCCCAAACAGTCCAAGACAGCTTTTCTGTAGTACATGCAGCACATTCTATAGCCTTACTGATGAGCTGTGAAATGAAAATTGTGACCTAAATGTGGTCTTTCTGAAATGCATTTTGAAAAATAAATAAGTACATCACTGTGTTAGATACCCTGTGCACCAAAACTCATGTTGGCATTGGCATTATTTTGGCATTATTTTGGCATCACAAGTGCCAAAGATTTTGCTATGTGTGCTTGCCCTTGTCTATATGTCCTACTCTGAAGGTTCATGCCTTGCCCTTTGTCTTGTGAAATGCAACTGCCCAAAGTCCCTTGCTCAGGATCAAATAAATCCACAGATGAGTTCAAACACCTTATTTAACATTTTTTGTGGTTTGGATTTTAAAGCATCATCTGTTTTCCCATTACTAAGAATAGCATTATTTTTGCCAGCAGCATGACCACAATGACTTTTACACTAATTCCTGTTTAAGTCTCATTGCTGTTTAAGCACTTTGCTGATACTATTTAGTAATTACAGATCCCTGTTTTCTGAAATGTTTCAGGAGTACAATGGGTCGTATCTCTAAATAAATTGCATGAAAAAGATTCTGCATGATTTATGTATACTACATTCCTCTGTGTACCTCCCTAAGTTTTTTTATATTATAAAACAATTATATATGGAATTGTGCATCTAAATCTCAAGAATTATAGCTTAAATCAAAAGAGAACAATTTCTGAGAGGACAAACAGTCAGACAACCCATGTCCCAAAATAACTGACCCAGAAACAACTCCAAAACTACCAATACAGCAGCATCTGGAAACCTGTGAAAAACCAGATGCTGCTGCAAAAATATCTTCCACAGTTTGACATTTGGTGCTGTGACTGACATCCAAACTACTGTTGTAAATATAAGGGAACTTACCACCAGTCTACTGTTACTCCTATTTAAGAGAGAAAAACACTATATAACATGATTTAAGACTTCCAAGTAGTTTGTGAGTAGAGGAATGACAGGCAAAATGAGCATCTATAAACAAGAAAAACCAATAATTAAAGCCTCTTGCTGTGCACCTCAGCATTTTCAGTCATTTTAACACAGATGAACTCTCACAAAAACTCCAGATCTGACCCTAAGACCTGGCAATAATTCTCAGGTTTTCTCTAAATGCTATAACAGCATTTAAACTACACTTGTCAAATTTCAGAAGACCTTGGAAAATGGACATTCTTTATTGTTATATGTTTACTCAATTTAGAAATTTACTTACAGTAAAAGTCATTGATTAAAAAAGACATCTCAGCTGACAACATGTATCACTGGTAATCATTTAAAAATGATCTTTCTAATGTCACTGTGTTCCCTTGCAAATACTTGCTTTCCCTTTCCCAGAAGCATATCTCTTGGTGAGGCCTTCTCTCTGATCTACTTCAATTTTATCCATTCTTATTTCTTCTTTTTATGAGATTTTTCTTCTATTATACTCATCAAAACTACTCATCAAGCAGAGAAGAAAGAGACTGACCTTGTTCATACATTGCAAGCAGGGGTTTAGGTGGAAGAGGCTCAGAGTAGGATGAGGAAAAGCAGCCTAAGATGAGTAGGATGAAATAAGCAAGTTGACAGCTGATGTTTTTCTGTTAAAAATAAAGCAATGGGCATGTATGCAAGAACATTGAGCCAATCTTTCCTGAACTAATTTGAACTAGGATTTAAAATTAATTAATAGTTTTCTACTTGTTTACAAAATTGCTGTGAGTTAAATAGCCTTGGTAGCCTCTGTGTTTGCTCCATGACCCAACAACAACTATGAAATAACTAAAATGGTTTAGAAAAAAAATACAAGAAACCATGTAGTCTTGCCTTTGCTCCTGGCAAAAATGTTGCAAACAGGCAGTTTCTGCAGCTCAGCCAAAGTGCTGTAACTGGTTAAGCTATAATAAATTCCACAAATGTGTAAGCACCTTGGCTAGCTTGTGTGTGCTATACAGAGGCCAATCCTTACTGTAGGCATATCAGGAAATCACACTGGCAGATTCTTTACTTTCTATTAATTCGCAGTTTCTTTATGCCATTTTAGCCTTGAGCACATGCTCAATATATTCCGAGTGGTGTCCTGAATAGTTAGAGGAGACTTGTTATGTTAGCAAGAGAAGGACTGGCAACTTACTATATTTCTAGGTAGCATGGGCTGTACTGAGGCTGAGGCTTACTTCATCAAGCTCAATTGTCTTGCTGTTACTTTGTATTTTCCCCATCTGTTAGTAGCCACCTGTTATACCTCGCGCTGATTCCTGATTAGGGCCTCTTGACACCACTGCAATAAAAAATAAATGGCAGTCACAATAAGAGCAATGAGTTTTTCAGGATGCAATGAATAAGTGCATTATGCCTGCATTCATTTTCTGAGTTAAAAACCAAACAGAACTAAGCCAAACCATAGGTTTGAGAGACTTTTTTATTTTTCCCTCCAGAACAAGAGGTGTTGACTGCCTTACATATTTATTCCTCAGAGATGACTGCATTTGGTGAAAATGATGCTAAAAACTGGGTAATGATCTTTGGTTTCCCAGTTGAGATCCTTTAGAGAGATGCAAATGTGCTTGGGAAGAGAAAACAAAAATAAAGACCCTAAAAAAACCTGAAATCACTAGCCTTTCTTGGATAATCTTTGTCAAAGAAAACACCCAAAGTAGCAAACGTCTCAATTAAATGGTTTGGTTTTTAAGCAAAACCCAAATGTTGTCACTGATGAAATGAAAAACAAGATGTTTTCAGACATTCCTGGGACACTGAGATATGAAGAAAAAAATGTAACTGACCTCATAAACCCAGTTTATGTGGTTGCTTTAATCCAGGGATTGAAACTGAAAAAACAACCCGCCTCTGCACTCTCTACAATGTGCTGTGACTTAAATGCATAGCTGAGATATAAGTCTCCCAACCAAATTCTCAGAAAAAATACAACAATGCCAAGAACAACTCCCCATCTCCTGTCTGAATCACAGAAACACATTAGAAGTTTTACTTTGTTTGCTTGATTGCTCATGTTGTTGGCATTTTCCTTTTTTGTTAAAAATTAAATTGGTTTATCATTTGACTATATATTCCTATTTCTTTCATTTTTTCAATTTTCTTATGACTAAAGTAAACACACTGAAATAGAACCACGATGAACAGTTTTATAAGTACAGCAAATATACCCTGTGATTCTTTCCTGTCTTTTATTTGGAAAACTCCAAGTAGTAGTAAAGAAAGAGTGCTTGGGCTGAAAATATGATGGAAATTGTGTCACTTCAAATTCACTCATGCAATGGCTAGCATGGCTAACCTGGAGAAGAAAACAAACCTGGAGGTGAAAATAGTGCTAAGTAACAGTGGTATTATAGGAATATGCAGAATGGTTCAAGGACCAGGGAAAAGGGTCTATTTTGGCCAGTGTGGTGCAGATACAATTTTAGAATTTGAAAATTCCATAATGGGAACTTGAAGGGCGTGAATCATCTGAACAGATGTTCAGCAGCCACCCAGTAGGGAACAGGTCTCCTTCCTTGATACTCAGCACTCCACATGTGCTCCAGTAGTTTGTCCCCACCTGGCAGCTTTCACAGCACTTTGGGTATTCCCATTGCACACTTTCCTGCATAAACTTCCCTGCTACCAGCATCTGGAAACTCCAAATGCACTAGCTCGGAGTGTGGCTTGGAAAAATGTTTGCTTTGTTGAATTGGAAGCTTTAACCATGGCAGCTGACTGCAAGTATCAGGCCATGTTTTTTCTCCCAGTTGCACTGCAGTCTTTGCTCACGTAGGCAAAATGCAAAGTGCAGGCAAGGACCCACTGATTACTTCCCAGTCACTGCATCTACAAACTGAAATTTGCTTTGGCAGCAAATCTATTGCACCTAGCAGTAAAAACCTTGTCATCCCAGGCATGTTTCATGAAAGCAGTATGATTAAAGTCTTTGTTCCACCTTAATGTGGAGGAAAAAGCATATAGCTTTTGTTGTTGAGCATGGAGTCATAATACTAATATGTAATGGAAAAGCCAAGACTGTAGTTTATCATCCTATTCCCAATTGCCTACAAATAGTGCACACAACATCATCATAGTTATAATTTATTTATTCCCATGTGTCTGCAAGACAGCTACAGCATAGAAAAGTTATTGCTCTCTCTATATATTTCTGCTGGACTGTGTAATCCAAGGCATTTATCTCAATATCATTTCGCAAAGTCAGGTTCAAACAAGTAAATAATACCCATTTCTCACATCAGCTATACTTGTCTTATTATCTTTTCTAGTATCTTACTTTATCAAGAAACCCTCTGCTACATAGGATGAGTGAAACTGCTGCATAGCATGGGTAAAGAAAATTAATCAGTGCTCCTTCATTCATCATATTCATCTGCAAATTAGAACAGTCAGACAAAACTTATTTGAATTAGCCAAACCAATCTGGCTTGAAAATTAGCTTGGCAGTACTGTGGGAACCAATGTATTTTGCAGTACTTCTGACACAGTCTCTGCCAAAATCTCGTAGTTCATGAAAAATGAAAAAAAAACCCAACCAAAAATCTTGACTGTGAGGAAATATTCAAGTAATTTCTTATTATATCCAGATGGGATTGCTATTCCCAGGTCACTGTCAATGAACAATAAAAATACAGAGTAGCTAGATCAGTGTAAATGAAAATCCTTCTGTTTTGGGGAGCCAGGTTTTCAATTCCTCATAGAGAATCAGCTGAGTTTCATTGAAAAAAACTGTAAAACCTGATCTTCCATTAGGGTCCTGAGTTCTGATTACTAAAGCTTGCATGTACTGAAGGTCAAATTGGGCTGTGAGGTCCTGTTTGCCCATCCTCATGCAGTAAATATAGACCATGCAGCTGCTTTCTGGGAAGATGTCCCAGCTACCTGCTATTTGTCTCTCTAGCAGGATCTTGTACTTAGCTTGGCCAAATGTTTTAATTTTTCTTCTTCTTTTGCTTTTCTGAATTTTTTGGTTCGTTTCTTCCCCAGAATGTTCACAGTTTTTTCATTCTGTGGGTGAGTGGCATGAAAATAATCAGCCAGTTATTTGAACAATATCTTGTCACATAGGTTCATGAACACCTTTCCCTGTTCACCAGTTTTGCTAATCTACTGATTGAAAAATTCATCATTCATTAAAGCAGTGACAACATAATTTAACTGTGTAGAAAAGAGAACAGTCTAAGACCCTCCAATAATCTGAGGCTAATACATCAGAATGATTCTGCAATTGGTCATAGTCTAGCTGCTATCTTTTGAGAAAGAAAAACTCGATGACAAACAGATCATATATCCTAAGAATGTTACTAACAATTATACAGAATTCAAATCCCTCAACTACAATTATACTCTGTAAGTTAGTACAATACAGCAATTAATAAAATAAAGAAGAAATTTTAAAAAATTCCAGAAGGTTGACTCGTGAGGAACAGAATGGGAAAAAGTACTGGTACAAGTGAGTAGAAATCTAAGTTATAGCCGGTAGATTACAAGACTGTGTAAACAAATGTAATAAAAATCCAGAAAAACTACCAAGAGATACTTTTAAAATATTTTAATATTCCATAGGATGTCTCAGAGACAATGGGGTAATGTGCAGGATGGCACACTTAAGGAGCACGAGAACCTTGTTAAACAACAAGATTACTTTTTCAAGTCAGTCTTCAGCAAAAGGTGATGAACTGTTAAGAAATTCTTAAGCAATTTTTTGCAAATATTTAGAGTGAGGCTTTGTCAGATATGAGATGATAGTATGGGAACACTACAGTTGCAACTATTTTATTAAATACACTGATGCTTCAAGAATGATAAGAACAAGGCTGACTCTGAATCCTTCCTGCCTTATTTTACATTGTGAATGTCAGCCAGAGTCTGTGTATTCCAAGCTGTCATGCACATGTTGCCATAGCTGCTCTGTGGTATGGATGTCCCCTGACTAAGAATGTTTTCAGATAATAGTTTTCAGGTCACCCTTTTTTATCTGATCATATAAATTCCTGATGGTTTCTTACTATTAAATATTCCTGATGTGTCACTTGTCTTCTAGGGATAAAAATAGAAGCAGGGAATATCTGAATTCTGGTAAACTAATTGCCCATTACTACCATTCAACACCTTTTATTTTTCAAAAATTTACTGGGGTTGGGTTGGATTTTGGTTTCCAGACTTTGCATTTGCATTTGCATTTGCATTTGTAGTTTAGGTCCTAGAGGTCCAGTGATTACATGACTGAGTCCTCTATGAGCTGTTAAATTAGCCTTAATATTAATGTGGGAAGACACTACTTCATTCTCAGCATTCTTACTGCTTGTTTTCATTTTGGGGGTATTTACATTTTCTTTCCTTCTCGTATACTCTTTGTGCAGTGTGCTAAGATGACTCTCAACTGTTCACACACACACTTTCTTTCCCAGTTGGTAGTAATATCTTTTGGTGTTGGTTGTCATGTTGGATCAATATTAGAAAGAATTGTGTTAGCAAAGTCATCTATACCAGCATTTAAACATGCAAAGACAGAAATAAGCAACAATGCTTAACTCAGAGATGCATGTAGGTACATTTATCAAATATGGCACCACTGCACCATTCACTCAGGAGTTGCCTTAATTTAATTCTGTGAGCTGCTGCACTGTATGGAAAGCCTTGACCTCACACATGTCTTGGTACTCCTTCACTATATTCTTGTATATTTTTATGCCCTGCACTCTCTTTAGGACAGGAAATTATAGTGAGTGACTTTGCTGTTAGGCATTAACAGGAATATGATATAACAAATGATATTGCTAAAACAACATGCAGTGAGTTACTGCAATAAGTCACCAGAACTTCTTGTAATCCATCTGAAAATCCTAAGCCTTGCTAGTCTCTCAAAATATTCTGATCAAGTGCTGTGTCAGAAGATGAGAATCCCACTTCATTGCACAAACCTCTGAAAAATAGAATAGAATAGAATAGAATAGAATAAAATAGAATAGAATAGAATAGAATAGAATTCACTGATTAGTTTTCCTTCATAATGAGGTAATAAGTGAGGAAAAATTTTTCTTCAAAAGAAACAGAACACTAAGAGATATATAAAAACTGCAAAGAAAAATTATTTCTTTCTAATGAGCTCTTTTGAGGAAATAATAATTACAGTAGATACAGTAGTTATAGTGTGTTCAGATACTTTAAATTTTTTTTTGCAAAAAGCACTCAGAGATCTGTTTCTAGCTCATTTTCACAAAAAAGGAGAGATAAACAGTAGCTGTGCACTAAAAGCATTGAGGTAGGTGAAGAATGTGGCAATATACCACCAATTATCAGTGGGAAAAGGTATCAGGGAATAATTGGGCAGCAATAAGGAAAAAATTGTGTGTAATTAGGTATGTGTATACAAGAATTTGAGATTATGAAGTAGCAAAAATCCTAGCTGAGTTGCAATATTTAGGAGAAGAAGGAGTGAAAAATTCAGAGAATTTTGATAAATTAATTGGAGTAATTACAGAGGGTTAAATTAACATCATCAGTGTTCATTGGAAGGAAACAACGAGCTGCACTGATGTGAATAAGGCATAAATTAAATTTGAAATTAGCAAAGAAAACATTTTTATGAACAGTGCAGTGAGATATTGTATTAATAAAATGACTCAGGGAAAATTAAATATAGCAGAAAGAAGAAGGAAACAGAAAAAAATCACAAATTAACAGAAAATTTGAAAATATTACTCTTAAGTTATCCCCAAAAGATAACTTAGAAAGAACAATAAATATATTAATTAAACACACTAGATTTTTAAAAGAGTGCCATGTGAAGAAACATTTACCAAGAATAATAAATAGTAATAAAGCAGAGTTATTAATCATAGAACCATAGAATATTATGGGTTTGAAAGTGACCTTACAGTTTACCTAGCTCCAACTCCCCTGCTATGGACAGGGACACCTTTAATTAGACCAGGTTGCTCAGAGCCCCATCCAAAGTGCCCTTTAACACCTCCAGGGATGTGGCATCCACAACTTCTCTGGGTGACCTGTTCCAGTGCCTCACCACCCTCACAGTGAAGAATTTCTTCCTGGTATCTAATATAAACCTACTCTCGGTCAGTTTAAAGCCATTCTCCATAGTGTTGTCATTATATACTGGTAGAAATTCCCTCTCCATCTTTCGTGTAGGTCTCCTTTAGGTATTGGAAGGTTGCAGAAATGTCTCCCCAGAGCCACAGTGGAGCATGATTGCAGCTGCTGCCTGCCTGGCAGCTTCTGTTATCCATGTCCCTGCAAAATAGACATGATGGTCAGTTCCACCTAAGTAAACTGAGGAGGAAGTTTACTTAAGTTCTTCTTAAGTGACTGAGGAGAGGCCAAGATCCAGTGGTTGATTAACAAATATGTATTAAACAGGCATACACCTTAAAATTAAATTTAAAGCACTAATTTAAACAAACAAAATAAACTCAGTTAGTGGGCAAGTAATCTTAAAATTCATTTTACATGGATCCTTGCTTTTTAGTTAAAACATTGATTTTTTTTCATTTTTTGTTTCTTTTGTTGTGGTTTTTTTTCTTCCTTAGTTTTCCCTTCTTTTTTTTTTCTTTCTTCTTTCAGCTTTTCTTTTTTTTCTTACTATTTCTGTTGCTGTATTTTTTAATCATCAATTCACATTTTATCGCTATGCTAGGATAATTCATCACAAATCTTCTGTATTCTATTTTGACTCTTTGCTATAAGTACAAAAATCATTAATATGACACTGTGAATAAGTCCAAGTCCAAAAGACTGGACTGAAAACTGCAGCAGTATTGTACAAGATCATACACTTTCAACAAAGACAACATGGAAAGTGTTATAATTGTACTATATGTATTGCAGACTACCAAATAAGAACAGACATATGTTTATTTCGCATTGTAAGTTAGGTAAACCACTTTGTTGACTTTCCTGAACAAAATCTGGTTTACTTTCTTTGTCATCTATTTTTTTGTGAGAGAAATATTTAGTTTTACCAAAACTTGTTTGAAATTGATAATTAACTATCTGTAAAATAAATTTGTTTTGAATGAGTCCCAACAGACGTGGCTTGTTTTATCATCTTTCATTTCAGTTTTCTCTACTGCAAGTCATAACAGAATGAAATGCCTACAGAATGACTTTGCCAGGTGTAGCTATGTAAACAAATGACATCACGTTAGCACTCCGAACTAAAAAAGAAAAAAGCAGCATAATCATCCTTATAATGTCTTGTGTGATTCTTGTGCTAGGAGTTTTTGATTGAAATAATCACGACTGTAACATTTATGGCAGAACCAACTTGAACACAGTCTTAAAAGCCTCACAAGATAAACACAGGATTTTGTAACTATACTTTCACCTTTACTGATCAAACCAGGTAAAAGTCTGTAAAGATGTTGGTACCTGAGTTTCACCAACACCCCTTGAGTAGACCACACAGATTTATCCCAGAAAAGAAAATCAAATATAAGTGCTGTCAGTGAGAATGAGCATTTGCTCCGCAGTTTTCCTAACTGCAGTATCTCCAGCAGCCACCGAGGATTTAATCTTTTTTATCAGTGTTCGCCAAATCCTCTGACTTTTGTTGCACATACAGGAAATTAAAAAGATAAAACTGAAACTAATAAGGAGAGCAAAGTATGATCACCTTCTATGAACAATATGCGCAGTCTTGTCATTCAACGGCCCACAACAGTGGGTAAGTATTTTTTTATGAGATCTGGACCTCTGGGATTTAAGGCACTCATTTCTAAATAAGGTAAAATATATGGGAAAATTCTTTAAGTATCTTATTAGAGGATAAAACAGTGAGAAATTCACTGAGCACAAAAAATGTCATCTAAAATAGGATTAAATCACAACTTAACACCATCTTTTCGGATTTTTTTTTATTTTTCCCATCAATGGAATCTAGACATAGTTAAGTAGGAATAACCCAACAGTTTGACTAGCCCGTACTAAACACTGTAGCTAGATGTTGGCTGATTTGTATGTTTGAGTTACATTTAGCAAAGAGGATATTCAGCAGATTCACACACTTTGTGGCTAGCATGGGAAGTGGGAGGTTTTTTCAAACTTTGTTGCTAAAAATTCAAGCTCACCACAAGTTGTCATTCCCAGGATTAAACTATTCCTTTCTATTTCTAGCAGTATTAGTGCCAAGAAATGGTACTGCCTCCAACTAGTGCCTATGAAAGTGCCTACTAATATTTTCACAGAATTTGTCAGAATAAATTAGATAAGAAAGAAGTGTCTTTATTGCTGTCTCCTTAGGTAGTATTCAGCCTTGACTCAATTTCTCAGCATTGGTTACCACTTAATTTACATTTAGACCCACAGGATTTAGGTGGCAAATTTCCAAGAGCTCAGAAAAATGTCTTCCATTGAAGGCAGTCCGTGCACTTCAATTTCTGCTGTCTCTGATGGGTCCGAGAAAAGACTGGTTTAGATGAACCAAATATTCACTGCAAGAAGAAGGAAACATTCCTGTGTTTGTCATTCTGCCCTTGCTTTATTGTCTGAACATAACTAAGTGTAAAAAGCAAACACATGTTTTGCAGACAAGCTATTTTTGACAAGTAGTCTTTCCAAATTTAAATTTCAACCCATGGGTGAAGCCAAACACCAATTTATTGCTCCATGAAATGCCTCATTGCCCTAGAAGCACAGGAAGAAAGCTAAGGTTCAAAGCATGAGTTTAGGACATAACTTTACTAATTTAACTGCTATGTGAACAAGCAGTAATATTCAGTACAGTAAAAGTCATGAATTCTTCTGCAAATATTTCCACAACTTTCTGGACTCACATAAAATCCTGTTACCCTACAATTGAACCCCAAACCTGTTGCTTCCTTGTCCATTTCTTCCTCATCATTCTGATATGGGCAGAGGAGAGAGGAAAAAGGGTTTTCTTGTCATTCTACAGATCAGGAGTCACTCTTTCCTTTAGGGGCTATTTCCACTTGAGCCTGTTCTAGCGATTTCACATTTTCAGGTAAAAAAACTTGGAACAAGTGCAAATTGCACACCTTCTACTTGTAAAGTGGCAACTTTTGAAGCTGCATCTCCTGACTGGAACATTGGGTTCAGGCAGCTGTAAAGAAGGCAGCCCACTGGTGTGTGAAATCAGGTCCTGCCTTCTGCCAGGGAGAAGCAATTAGTGAAGTTAAGAAAAGATCCAAAGACCCTATGTTGTTGCAGGACAGAGAGTATAAAAGTGCATGAAGCTGGGAGGAGGCAGCTTGTACACTCATTTTCTCTCTCATGCAGGAAATTAGGCATCCCAGCACAAAAGCATCCATTTCGGTAGGAATTAAAATGTATTATAAAGAAAAATGTTGCCATAATCTTTCCCATAATAAGACATAGAAACATTTTTGTACTATCATATGAAATTAAAATTATAATTAATGTAAATTTCAGACTATTCATAGCTGCTAAGCAATTAAAACTGAGTGACAAGTGCATTGACAATAAACTATACAGTTTGTGTTCATGATTCAGTGTAACTATCCAACTAAATTAAAATCCATTGTTTTATTCGACCCTCTCTTATTTATCTGTAAAAAAAAAAATAAAATTCAATATTTCTCACCTTAGTAAAGTCTTTTTATTTTGTTCCTTGTCCTGGGAAAAGTAATAATGAATAGACTGCTTACCTTTTGGCAGTGATAATGAAAGGCTGACTTGTGCCCACCCCTTCCTGTGACCCAGAACTGCAAAATGCTTGCTAATATGTTAGGTCTAATTTTTATCTCCATATTGTCAAATTAAAACCGAAGTACTTTTTTATCATTTAATACTTGCTCCAAAGCATAATATAAGGGAAATGAGTATCTCAATTGATGTCATTAGGTTTGCTCCAAAGCATAACATAAGGGGAAAGAGGCTTTTAATTGATGTCATTCACCTTGGCATCAAATCCAATGAGCAAACTACAGTTTTCACCTCAAGCATATCATTATTCATATAAATAGCTTAGATAACATCACAAAAATATTATGTTTGCATTTTATTCAGCTCAAGCTACTATTTATTGCAATAACTGGTGATTTACCAGAACTGTCTAAGCTTTTCTTGACATAGTCCAGGAAATATATTAAAGTGACCAACCTATGATACTTCAAAAGAGTATCAATTATTCCTTGAAATCAATATTGCAGAAAGTAGTCAAAAATAAAGGGAATACTTCAGATTTGAATTATAATATGAATGACATTCCTAGATTATTCCTTATTGTCACATTTAGAGGGAAGATGTTTACACAGAATTGGAACTATGCCATGAATTCATCATAAAATGAAAATGAAAACTGAATATTATCTGACAGAGTATTGAAGAGGTAGGTTGGAATATTTATTCCCCAGAAGACAAGAAATAGATTGAGGATAAAGGCATCCTTTCTCTCCAAGTGCAGAGTTGAACCATAAATCTGAGAAAGAATGTCATTATGTCTTATTTGTACTTCTTTGTTCTTAAAAATGAGATTTAGATGATGCATTGAAGTTACCACGAGTTTCTATAGACCTGTCCCATTATCTCATGAATATATCATTGCAGTATAGAGAGGAATAGATCTAATTTGCCTGAGAAAGGAAAGGGTTGATCATTCACAAGTGAGCACAAGAGAGAATGATGGAGCTGATATTAACCAACCAAGAATGTCCTAAGAAATTGAATAATCTTAATTAAAGAATACTTTAATTTTGGATACTTTCAGTGTCTGGTATTTGTCCATTAATTTTAAGACACTTGCCCAGCCCAAATAGAAGAATAAATTTCCATTATTTAAACATATTTTGATTTTATAGCAATTAGATTACTACATCCAGCTGTCTATTTATTAGCTGTAATGATAGAGTATTCGGAATTAATAGCTATTTTTATAAAGCTGTGTCCTTGTTCTGGCCAGGACAGAGTCAATTTTTGCAGAAGTCAAGAGGGGAGCATGGCTAGGACATGGAGGTTTTCTGTACAACCTTACCTCATTTCCAGGGGCAGGGAGAAGGGAGTCTCTTTCAGGAAGCAGGGGTTCCTTCCAGTTGAGTAATTGTGTCAGAGGGAGTGGTAGGGTAACCCGGGTTCTGAGCTGGAGGGAGCAGCTGGGGTAAAGAGTTTGTGTTTGGAGGGGTCAGACTGAGCCACACAGTAGCATTTTGCATGTGAATTGCTCCGTCTTTTGTACACTTTTTAATGAATTGTTGCTGTTATTGTTCATATTCTAATTTCTGTTTCCAGTAAATGCTTCTTATCTAAATCCATGATCTTTCCTTTTTGTGCCCCAAATTCTCCTCTCCAGCCTGCCACAGGGGAGGGGGGAAGTGGGAAAGCAGCATATGGTTTGTAGAGTGTCAGTGGGAGCCCTAAACTGGGGAATACAACTCCCAAACCATGTTGAGCTGTGAGGTCATTGCCACATCTCAACACACAATGATGTTGAAAGAGGGTGAAAGCCTCTGTTTTACTCCTCTACAGCAACTCCGTTCAGAGAAATAAGTTCTCATGTATTTTGTGAGACAGTGAAATTGTGTTTTCCGTTTACACCTGATGGAAAGCCAGACTTCTACCAAAAATATTGCCTACAAGAAAACTATCAGAGGCCATGCAAAGAGTTTAAGTACTATTAATGGGTTCATTCAGTTTCTTTATCAGTTTCCCACACTTCTAAATGTTAAAGGCAACTATTTCATATGCATTATCTTGATGGCAGAACCTTTGAAGAGTAGCTGACTGCATCTCAGTCCATCTAAGAGATTGATGAATTATGGCTAGAACTAGAAAGAGGGAAACCTGTAGAAACACTACTAAAACCAGTTCAAGTTGAGGGCATCTTCCACAGAGCAAACAGTTTACAGTCAGTCCTGTTGAAATAGTTATCGGACCTCAACTAAAATGGAATAATTAATCATCCATGTCTTCATTTATTTTCCATTATCAAGACTTTAAAGAATATTATTCTCCCTGGAAGTCTGATTTTCTCCTAAGTATACTTGCTAAAAAGAAAGTTGACCCAAACCCTACCAGAGGAACTTTCTCCTGAAAGCTCTTTCTGGCCTTTGTACAATTCCTGGATGTAGAGCTGCTTGGAAAGACATGGAAAGGTGTTTCAGCACTATGTAGGGTATTGCAGACAAAGGGTCAGTTCTCACACAGTAAATATCACACATGCCAAATCTTAAACTTAACTGACACATGGAATAAATCCAGCATGTCTTGGTACTTGAGACATGTGAGTATCCTTGCCTTGTCTGTATTATGTATTCAAATGAATGGAGATTATAAAAAAAAAGATATTCTCTCTAATCTAAATCAAGACAAAATTTCTGGTTTGAAAGATGACATGTTCAGGGAACCCCTATAAATATATATTCATGTAGCAAAGGAAACTGGAAAGCATAGCTCTTTGGGAAGATCCTCACATTTCACTTCTGCTAGAAAGTTATTTAGGAACTGGGAAGAGAAAAGGATTTCAATATTTTGTAAGTGAATTACTATAACATTGTGTAGCATGATCAAATAGATACTAAAAATAGATGTATGTAACATGAAAATACTGCAGAAATGAAAACAGCAATAAAAATTTTTTTTTGTCAAATTTTATTTTAACTCATTCGTCAGCAGATTTTTCTAGTTTTGAGGTAATTACAGTTAAAGTGAGGTTAGGCCCACATGGAAATTGTCCTCATACTTTAAAATCCTTGATTAGACTTTCAGTAAAGACAGAAAAGAGCAATAAAGAGCCTAAAGAAATCATCCTCCGTCCTAGGCAACCAAATCTTCACATCAATAAAGTAAAACCTGAAATTAACACATTATTCTGTTTTATAGCTGTAAATGATACTACTTGGGAAAATTATCTGAAATTGTTCCTAAATACCAATGTGAAAATAAAATTCAGTATTCAAGGAAAAACATGCAATGCAAAGGAGGAAAAAAGATGCAAAAACTATCTTTGGATGCCTCAGTTAAAAGAAATATCATTCACACTTCCAACATTCTTTGAATCCACCAGGCATTAACTTGTCACTGTGATTTTACCTCTGGCTAATAGACCTAAAATTGTTTAAGTTACAAGGAATAAAACCATATGGAGAGACAGGTTAAAAAATATTCAGTTCAAGATATTTTAGGTATTTTGTGCATTGCTGAAGTATTGACTAGAATACAGAGAAATGCATGTAGCTGTCTGTGATCTCTATATAGTTGGATATTTATACTTTTTTTCTGTGTCTGTGTGCAAAATTTTAAAAAGACACTAGTAGTGATGTATCTGGAAGAATTTTCTAGTTGGAGGTCATAAATGCTGTACCTACTTTTTTTTTTTTTGTGGACAAATGTGATGTCCTATTTAACAGTGTGAGGAACAGAGTGAATGGGAGGCTCTCTGGCACTCTATCTATTCAGCCGTCTGTGTCCACATCCTCTGCTGCTTTCCATCCTGCCCTCATATTCTTCTCTTGCTTCAGCCATGCTGGTCATGCTCTTTGTCCTTCCCTGAATATCCTACACCATTTATTGAAAACTATTGTCATTTAATTTTCATTCTGTTCAAGTCAACTATGAGTTAAACCAAATGAGGCTGCTCTGACATAACACTAAATTAAATTAGCACTCCTGATGAGATTCTTTCTCACCTGTTGTATTTTAAATTAATACAGCATCTTACATCCCTTAAAACAAAAATGCATTTTTGTCTCTATTTGGGGAGTGCCTTTTGAAAAAAAACCAAAATAGAAAGACAGTTACCACAAGACTTTTTGGAGATCTGGTGGGAATAAAAGTTTTACCTCTGTACCAGCAAAGGTAAAACTCTCTTAAAGCCTGCTTGTGTCAAGTTTAAAGAAATTTCACAAGTTTTAAATTGTTTTTTACATATGTCATTCTAATACATAGAACTTCGTATTAAAAAGATGATCTTTATTTTCACTCTTTCAGACCATCAGTACTCACTGTTCTAGTTTTAGTTTCCCTTTTCTTCATCTGAGACAGTTTGTTTGCATACATAATATTTATTGGTGGAATTAGGTCTAATCTCGATATCTTAAAAATCTATAAAATGTTTCCCATTGGAAAATAGCAAAAAAATGTCCACAGCTTTCATTTATTCCACATGAATCCATCACTTCAGAACATCATGTATGTGACTATACACACAATTACATTTAGAAATCTTCCATTTATCTCATAATTGTCATCAACAAGCCTTGGGTAGAGTAGATTACAGTGATTAAACTATAATTTACAGTCATTAATGCCTTTAAAGCTCAGGAAACAATATTTTTAAAATGGAGAAACATTTTGAAGGAATGGTCTAAGCCTACATCAAAATCTGTTTTAAAACTCTTAAGTAATATGTCACTATTATATGAACAGTGTGCTCAGTTTTGTGAAAATCTGATGCTTTTAGAAGAAAAAAAGCACCAGATTAAAGCAATTAACGAAAATTTAAAAGCATTTTCCAAATAGACCTCTATATGCATGTTTCAAATGGAAAAAATCTCATGTTAATAAATAAAACAGAAAAAAAATTGAAATTTTGAATACTTTTCTGAATAAAAATAACTATTCCAAAAGCAAAGTAAATAGCTTTATAGTCCTTTACACCTTCTCTAAAACACCGAAGTTGATACAGTATAAACAACATTTGGTTTTAAAACATTTTCAGGCAGAAGTATTTTGACAATTTTTTTCCAGGTTTTCTAATAAAATCTAAATGAATTAGAATCAAACTGATCACTAGATCAAGACAGGGACAGGTTCTGAACCTAATTTGGCAGGTATGGATAAAGAGTGTTATTGTACCTTCTAGTGTGAAAAGAACCGTGACTCATTAAGTAGGAACATCCCAGAATAAGATTAATCAATTACCAGGACTAGTGGTAGCAATAGTCTCTATGCACATAACAAAAATTATTCTACTGAAGATGTGAGTTTTCTTCTTTCTGCTGTTGTTAGGATCAGTATATTGGTAGCTGAGTGAATGGCCTGTGATATAGACAACATTCAGATTTTTTGGATAACCCTCTGATCTTAAATATTATGAAACCATTAATCCAGCTGTTGTCTATACTTTTAGACACAGATATATTTTGGTTTTCAAGTCTAGAATATCTCTTTTGAACATGTAAAAAGTATGAGATTTCAAAACTATCTGTTTTCAGAGGCATAAATCTTTCTTAGGCAATCTGCATTTACATTTTTGTTTAGCACCCCAGGCCGTATTTGTTATTTAATCTGCCTAATGTCAGAAGGAACCGCAGTTCCATAAAGCCATGTGGTGATGAATAACACCCCTAATGGAGTTATAAATTGAGACTAATTGGTTTATGTGATTGTTATTAAGTCCCATTTCAGCTGGTTAATGGAATGCTGTTTGGCAAGGGAACAGAGCTAATGTTATCAGATAATTTTCTTTTGAAAATGGCTTAAATTTCAGTCTTCCAGATCCACAGGTTCTAAATATGTTAGAGCCATTCCTTAAAAAAAAATCCCCGTAATGTGCCAACACAAGTAAATTCCAATGTTATCAATAATGTGGTTTTAATATTTTAGGGCATTTTCACACCCTATCACTGTATCTCACATTGCCTTCAAAAATGGCCAGAATATTCCAATCAGTGAAACATTCCAGCAGAGACATTAATTCCATCTCACAATTGCTTGAATGGTTTCAAATGTCACATAATGAACAAATAAATTGACTTTCATGAAAACCAGATTTGGCAGGAATGCATGAGTGCCTAGTTAAATAAGTAGACTAGGACTCTAGGGGTACTTCTATCCAATTTGTTGTTTTTCAAGTGTAATAGTTCCTAAAATAGTATCAAAACATGGACTAGTTTGAAACTTGAAAATACTGCCCACATGTGATTTGAAATTTGAAGTCTTGCCTGACCATATTAAGATTCTGAGGACTTTTTTTTGAATTATCAGTGTAATCCAAGGATGCAAAAATATATTGCCAAATCTAATATCCATAGAGCAATCTGTCTGCATGACTAACTGCTGCTTCCTTTCAATCTTGTTGGTAAGTCTAAGAACACCATGTTTAAAATAGCATAGCAGAATTCACGAAGATTAGCAGTACTAACATGGGTTTCCCTGTTTATAAGCATTGACAAGCCGTCCTTAATTGTGACAGTAGTGCACAGGGAGAGTAGAGACCTCAAACCTAGAAGCTGTTTATAGACCACAGAAACATTTTGAAAGCAAATCTAGAACCAATGAAGTTTCTCATTCTGTCTATAGCTATCATCACCAAGCAACCTGGCCTCTGCATAGCACAAGAGCTGTGGCTTCTGAATGGCCTTCAAGTGTAATCCCACACTGAATTAATTACAGTGCCAGAATTTGGAAGCTACAGTGGCAAGGATAACTTTGGAATGGTGAGCACCAGAGAGGTAGTTAGGCTGTCACAGCACATGCAAATGCAGGATGAGCATTTTACCCATGTATGGAACTGGGGCACACCAGCATCAGGGAGGCACCGAGGAAGGACGACATGAAAGGAATTACTAGAATGGTGACAGGTACTGGTAAAACATTGCAAAATGCCACTGACCTTGAAAGATGTTACAATTTCTCACACATGAATACATTATGAAAACTCAAACATCAGCATCAACTCAAAACAACTCGTGGGTTCAGTGTCAACCAAGGTATTACCAGCCCAATGCAACACCTGTTTTATTGTCTTTCTACCTCTTTCTTTTTAAAGCCTGTTTGTCCTTCAGTGTGCCTTTATCCATATCCCAGTACATGTGACTTGAAATACTCTTATCACTCCTGACATTTTTATATCATTACAAATTACAAAAATGTGAATTTAATATCTGAAATTATTTGATTGAGAGCAAGCATGGCAAGTATCATTTCACTGAGTCATTGCCCTCTCACACTGTGTTTTGAACTATGACTTTTCAGATAACAACATGAATTTATACAAACATAGACATGTTAGCAAGAAATTAACATTAATGTCCTGTGCTATTTTATCCTAAAGACAGGTATCTTTTACAAAATTCTGATTCCAAGCAAATTCAAAGGAAAACAGTGCCGATCTTAATTAAACACTGTTCTCAAATCTTAAATTAACACTCTGTTCTGCCCTTTGCCTTCTCCCAGCAACCAACCAGCATGAAGACAGGCATAGATTCTAACAGAAGGAACTGGGGAAATTATAACTAAAACTGGATTTTCCCCCCCATCTCTCTCTTCTTGATTTTCACAACTATTTGCAATGAGGAAGGAAGGAGAAGAGAGAGAGGTTCACATTGGATCACATATGAAACTAGACAGAAAGCTCATAGATTTTGGCAAAAAATATTTCTTGCAGTTATTCAAGGCTTATGTTTAGCCTGTTGCCCCATCCGCTTTTCTTCTCAGGTCCATTTGACTTCTTTTATTTTAAATAATTTCTGAATTTTGTTACCATGTCTGCTCTACCTCAGATCATCAACATCTTTCTTAACTGCCTTGAAACTGAGTGCAACTTTCCAGTCCTCAGGGTAGGATCAAAACTCATATTGTGAAAAAAGCAGAGGATATGGATGAGGAAAAGAGAATAATAGTCATAAGAGGAGCATGGCTCACACAGGAGGCGTGATTGTTCAAAAGGTTGGCAATTGTTTGGAGGAGGGAGGAGATGGGAAAAGAAACAGAAACAAGTCATTTATACCGGGTCTTTAGGAGGTCTCTTCTGATCTTGTCCCTGATGCCTCATTTTAGAAGAGAAAAAAATCAACCTTATCAAAAATACAAATCAAACCCTGGAGATGAGTTAGAGAGAACTCAACAGTTTTAATAGTATCTTTTGACTTTCACAGAAATATTTTTGTATTAAAAATTCCCAGACAATTTAAATATTCCTTAATTCCTGATTCTTCCTGAAAGCTACCATCGCTCTTTCATCACCAGTTCATTCATCTGAGTTGGGTGAAATGATTGTAACTCATTCTTTAAGATACATAGCACCAGTGTCTTGGTCACCACCTAACTAGATCGTTGTAGTGCACATTACATAAAATTGCTGCTTGTCATTTGGAAGCAGCAGGATATATTTCCCATCATTTCCATTTAGCAAATTTACCTGCTCTGCAGTGGATGCCACTAATTTTTCTAGTTGCAGTTTAGAGTCTTGATATCAAATTTCACAGGCACAGTAATTCTGCTATTTACTTATGTGAGTGACTGTGTTTCTTTTTGTGTGATTCTTCACTTCAGTTAGAGGAGGTCAGAAGAGGAAATATTTTTAGTGTCCCTAACTCTGGAGCTTCCTTCTGGTCCAGATCATTTGATTTGCTGAACCTGAGGAATGTGCTGCACAGGTCATCTTTAACTTTTTTGTACGGACTTGTGCAATGAATGAGTTTGTAAAATGCAGGGATTTTAGCATTGCAGTAATGTCTGTTCTGAGCACAAGAAGACTGCTTGCTTAATGAGTCAACTGAAATTTAAATTTGCTTTTACTTTTAATATTTTCTACCTAATTTTTTAAGCATTCAAAGTAATTGCTGATTTTTTAAAAAAATGAAATATACAGAATAATATATTTTCAAATGTTATGTTTGTTTCTTCCTCTCATAGCAAACAAGAATTTCTTACTTAATTTTTTTTCATCCCTTCCTTTAATCCTGTCCTGAATGATATTTTGTATTTCACCTCTGTGTTTCTGGATTTTTACTTTTATTCTAGTAAGGATGTCATAATCAAATGATTTTCCATTTATTCACATTAAAACTATTATACTCAGATGAGAAAAAGTCATGTTGCATTACTACATACAAAAATTTATGCCTTGAATTTTTTCTGTTTAAAAGCAGAGAGCAAGACAAAAGCGAGCATGAATTAGCAAAATGGGAATGCAGAGCTCCTGGTTTTCTTTTCATTTCCATAGTCTGCAATATTTTGGAAGGACAGTCACATATTTCTAGGAAATCAGGAACCTTCCATTACTGCTTCCCCCTCCCCTGGTCACCTCTCAGCCAACTCTGATTCCCTCCTGGTCTCCTCCGTGTGGCCCTCCCAGAGGTGGGTGCTCAGATTCCAGCTGTGATGCAAGCAGGTCGGCAATGCAAGAACCAGATGTCTCCAAGTGCCTGAAAAACTCCAACCACCCCCATTTCCCCTGCCTCATTCTGTGCCTTGGGGCAATGTTTCTTTGGAGGCATCAAATTTGTGTGTCCTACAAGGGGAAAGCTGAGGTTATTGGATTGTATCATAGGACGCATAAAGATTAGGTTCCAGAAAAGGGGAAACCTGGTTATCCTAAGCCAGCATAAACTCATCCTGTTGAACCATCAACAAAAAACTAACTATCATGGTGCACTCACAATTTTCAGCTGTGGGGCAGAAACTCAAACAAACACAAACATGGAACTTTGAGGATAAAGAAAGTCAGTGCTACCTGGCAGTGAAAGTGTGCTTGACTGAAGCTGTGCTATCTAGGTCTTATTTCCAATAAATGCACTGCCAGAGGACATGGGACCTATCTAGAACATTAGTTAAAGTCATAAATAAGTCATAACATTCCAGTATTGAATGGATCACCCTATTTCATTTGTTCCTACTATTGTTCCTTCAGAGAATTTTTATATTTAAATAAAGTCATTGAAACTGAATGTTTTGCAATACTCATCTCTCTTCTTTTCCTCCACATTTTTTCAGCCAAATTACTAGGAGTGCCTGAGTTCTGGCTAGTAACTAGTAAGAACTAGTAAGAAATCTGGTAAGAAATCATACAACTACAGAAGATGTATATAAATAGTTTACATCTTCTTTAATCTGCCTTATATGGACAGCTTGCTGTTACCAACGTTACTATTAGCCATACATCCTGTAAAGTGGAACAACTAGTGACATGAAGTAGATTGATATTACTGTCACTTGCTAGTGAGGCAGAATGATACTCAATATAGCAGGGAGTCAGACAGATTAGAACTCCACATTCAGGAAAAACTCTGTCAGTCTAACTCAGTATTGAAAAGTGCAGGATCAGTTTGAGTATTTCAGAACGTATGGGAAATAGGATGACATTTAAAACGAGGCAGGAAACTTCGTGGAGTGAATTGACATGTCAACAGCAGCATTTCCAGTGATCCACACCCACTTCTCTTTTAAGGTATTTAAAGTACACTGAAACTCTTTCTTTAACCCCCGACAAGAATAACCAAGGGAGAGTTTCCTGCAGTCTTCATAACCCCAAAGGGCAAGAATGTTCTCCAGTAAATTCACCATACTGCAACAATGCCAAGAGCCTCTAGAAAGTGAAAAGTTTGGGAGTAGTTAATGGATCAGACAGTCCATGATCCCAATTGACAAGTGCAACTTGAACTTTAAAATATGATGAACAAACAATCCCAGATTAAGCACAGTAGTGACTTGCCTGTTCCCATATTTCCCTGCTGTTGTGATTTTACATGTTACACATGGCAGCCATGCAAATCAATTACAACTGAAAATGACAACTCTTCCAGTAATGCATATCACCATTGTTTAAAAGATGCAAAAAGCATTCCACAAGTAATATAAAATCTCTTGCTTCATCTCTTCAGTCTCCACAAAGTACAACTACAGATCCCCATGCATACAATTAAACCCATGAGAACTAAACATGAGTACTCAGATACAGCATTTAAAAATGTTAACCGTATTGTGTGAGATCTATGGTCTTTTATATGGTACATACAGAAATATCATTGTAGAATAAACCAGTGAGACACAAACCCTTGTGCTAACATGAGAAAGGAAATACTCATTTTAATGGAATAGAATGATTTTCAGATAACTGGGGAGAGAATAATAGTAATTACAAATATAAATCCCATTCTGATCCCAAGTATGTACACAATCCTCATATGTAGAGCATTTTGAATGAGGGCCTTTATAAAAAAATCAATGGGTAATCACTGACCTTGTTGGATTTTTGAGTTTATAATATGAACCACCAGCCATAGTTTACTTCTTATAGAGTGTACAAGACATTGTCTACTTCAGGTCTGTTTTTCAGAACTTTTTTATCTAACGTAATGTATAAAGGTGTACAGTATTTTCTTTATGAAAGCTTGTATTG
Source organism: Drymodes brunneopygia (assembly GCA_013400955.1). NCBI lineage: Eukaryota > Metazoa > Chordata > Aves > Passeriformes > Petroicidae > Drymodes > Drymodes brunneopygia. The sequence goes on along the minus strand of VZTZ01030498.1, from coordinate 1,097,405 downwards.
CCAAGTGTACTATGTGATGCTATATGATTTTCAAATTTTCTAAGTTTTATTATTATTTTATTATTGTAGAATTAGGCAAATTGAAAAGTTTTCATAATTTTGCCCCCCTAAAGGGATATTTTTTCTCAAAATTAGATGCATTTTTATTTGAAAACAAATTTGTATTCTCAGAAAAGTAGGGGTTTATTTTTATTTCAATTTGTAAAAACACCAAGGGAAACTACCAACATAAAAAAGTACGTGCACTTCTAAATCACATAAATGGACAAAAAATCCTCAGCTTAAATATTTTTGTATTTTATTGCTATATTTTGTATATTACCAGTAGTCAGAACTTACACAGATGTGTCTGACAGGCAACCTTCCTGTGACATTACATAACATGACACAGCGTTGTCTTCAAACAAGGCCTTGTCTGCCTTGTTTCCATATTCTTAAGCCAGAGATCTAATAGGGGTTTACAATTCTTCAGAGTGACAGGGTAAGAATACATAATGTACAATTTTCCTTTGCACTCCCACAGAAGAATCTCATGCCTGTAGTGAACCCCTGGCATATATAAATATTTAAAATAAATATACCGCTCTCCTTTTGGCATTTCTTCAAGCTATGTGTTCCAGCCCTGATATTCAATATAAGCTATGACGATTAAATAAATATATTGCGTCTCACCAGTGGTTTTCACCATGTGCTCTCAGAGGCACTTTCTGCTTATGATGATTGTTTAACAAACTCTTAAATTCAGAATCCAAAAGGTCAAGTAGTAAAAAGTATTCTCCTCCATCTGCACAATAAACAGAAGGATTTAATCTGCTGATACTTCAGGTGCCCCATAGCTCTATTTCTTTTTTACCAATCCCAAAATGACAAGTTTTGCTTTTTCTTATGTAAAGTAAAAACTTTGCTCTGAGCTTTGCCTGAAATGCTGAGGAAAAGGGTTGAGGGCCAGAAAATTTGCTTCCTATATTTTACAAAATTATACATTTCCCTTACTTACACCTCTCTTCAAAAGCAGATTTTGGGTAGACAAAACGTATTTTCAGTCCTTGAAAAACAAGGGAAGTGTATTCCTCAGGCAAAACCAGGTTAGACCAATATGCCATCATTTGCCATGGCTGCTCTAGTGCTAGAAGATTGATTAGGTGAGATATGACTGCTAGGATCACCTGGGCAAGCTACATTCAAGGCTGTAGAAGACGGTAAAAAATTCCAGCCTTGGAAAAAAATTTTTGTAAAAGTCAACAGCACAGAAACAATCTCATAATCCTCTGTAAATAGGCAAATGAGAAATGCCCACTGCTGTGTCTGAGGAAAGATTTGCCTTTAGGGGACTGTTTCTCATACAGTGTCTTTGGTGTGGTTCCAATTTTTATTTTTTGTGTTGTCTTACATGTTATTTTGTAATACCTCATAATTAATGCTTTCTGTGGGTGCTCTGTGATAAATAAAAACTAGATTTGAAATGTAAATGGTCTAAAAAGTTTTTCCAAGCAAATACCTGTACAGGAGCTAGTTAGAATAACAACTCACTTTTTCTCCTAAACAGAAGGTTGAAATTCCAAGTTTCATTTCTAAATACACATGGAGAAACTGCAGCCAGGGAGAAAGACAAAAAAGCCTGCAGCACACAGGAAGATTACATAATTGTAGAGGAAATTTAAATTGCAAATTGTCACAAAGACTGAAACAAAGCCCATAATCCTCGCCATAATTCATCTTCTATCCTACTGACAACATATTTTTTGCCATCCTTTCCAAGCTCTGCTGAAGAACAAACTGAGATCATGCTTCATTTGATAAGAAGCTGGACAGATTAATTCATAACCAATGAATCCTATTAGGTCTATTTGATCTTATCATTTTGATACTTAGAAACCTTTAGATGCTTTTCTTGTTGTAGGTTATAATCCATAGCTGGGGATACATAATGGAAAAATATATAAAAAAAAAATTGCAAATCCTTGTGCTGTTTCTTACTCTGCTACTCATTCAGCTATCTGGGGGAAATATGATTGCCCCACCACCTCAAAAGAAGCAGAGTAAATTGTCTTGAATATATGAATACATTGTGGTACCTGTGATTTGAAAGGTATCTGCAGATACAGTCACAAACAAACAAGAAATCAAAACTAGCATAACTAGAAAGCTCCCTGATATGAGGGCAAAAAGCTACAGAAAACATAAGAACTGTCATATTAGGACACATCAAAAATCAATATAACCCAGTATCCTTTTTCTTATAGTGGTCAGGAGTGAATGAATAGAGAAAGTTTATGTGGAATGAAAAATAAACATTCCCCATGACTGATGCTAGACATACTTAAAGATCTGGAGTTTTATCCAGACCATGGAATTTAAAATTTTACTGCTGTTTTCTCTACCACATTTCTGAATTAATTCATATTTTGCCCTTCATAGCATCTCATACTAACAGACTCCTTGATTTCATGACCATTCCTTCCCAGTTATTCTTAGTACTCTGTGTCAGTTTTGCCCAGGTTAGATCCTGTAGACTATACTGAATAAGGCACCATGCTAGCTTTTAAAAGGCTACCTTAGTTTCCAGAAGCAGTCTCTGTATATGCAAAAATGCTATAAGCTTCCTTCCTCACTCTCTATTTTTATTAATTATAAATTTTCTTTGGTATTGATCTTTTAATAAAATTATTGCAAAAAAATTCCTGATTTTATCATTATATTATTATTTTTATTATTTTATTATTATTACACACAATATGATTTCAAGTTGGAAACGTGTCCCATTCACCCTGATTTTACAGACAGAACAAAAAGCACTTGCATTGCTATTCAAAGTCTGTTTCCTGAGTTTAATGAGGGTTTAAAATCCCTTTATTCAACCAGTATTTTGCAAACCTAAATCTCAAGGCATGAGATTAGTGAATATTTCTTGTAAATCCGTTAATATCCAGACATCCCTTTTCTTTTCAAAATATTTGTGAGAACTGAGTAATTTCCACAGCAAATTATGCAAATGTGCTGTACAAGCTCTCCAGCACAGCCAGCCAGAACAAATCCTGACCTTCCAACACTCCTGCTGTTCTTGCTCTGGGCTTCTCTTCATCACACTGCCAATCTATCCTACAAAGCAAAGTTTTGCAGTGCTGTTAAGCGTCCTCTAAAAGCCAAGATAATATCAATAAGCTTATTTTATTTTTAAGAGGACTAAACCCAGAACCAAAGACCCATATCAAGAAAAAGCCTCTGGACTGAATTTGTCTAAAAGTAGTAGCTAAGACCAATGTGAGGACAAATAATTAACTCTGCAGCCGTGTCATGCAAATATCCAACTAGATAGGTTGTTGCGTCAGAGATCAACAGAATGACGAAATGTCCTAAGTTCAGCTCCTTACCACCTTCAATTAAGAAAACTCCCCGAATTATTAAATCTTAATTTAATCTACCAACAAGACATGTTTGGAAACATTGTATCACACTCACTGTTCATGCTGTAGTACCTGAGATCAAACTGGTCATCAGGTGCCAAATATACATCCTCAGCGTTATTGTGTTTTTTAAAAAATGCATACTTTTTCCACGTATGAATGCATTTGTGCTCTCCTAGGTTCATAGCCACAGGTATTGTAATAACACAGTAAAAACAATAACAGCTGTCCCAAAAATAACTGCTACACTGTGATAGCCAGTATTAAGGTAATTTTCCCCGGAATTCTTAGTTAGTTTTCTATTCTGATTGGGAAAAAAATAGGATTTTGTATTGATTTCTTCTGGCTAGAAGGCAGGAAGACATAAACTTATTACAGTGCTATGTAGAGTTTAAATTTTCCAAAAAAGAATGTGCAAAAGTATCTGTAGAGACCTTCAAAATTTATGTATGATGCTATTGCTTTCTTTCCATAAAAGGCCAAGAAGAGAATCAGTGAAAACTCTAACAAGGAGGTTTTGTTTCTTTGTAAGGGTATTCTATGTCTATTTCTATTTTTATTCCTACTCTTTCTTCCCTTTTTAGAAGACTGTGCAGAGAAATGCTTTATCTNCTAGTTAGAATAACAACTCACTTTTTCTCCTAAACAGAAGGTTGAAATTCCAAGTTTCATTTCTAAATACACATGGAGAAACTGCAGCCAGGGAGAAAGACAAAAAAGCCTGCAGCACACAGGAAGATTACATAATTGTAGAGGAAATTTAAATTGCAAATTGTCACAAAGACTGAAACAAAGCCCATAATCCTCGCCATAATTCATCTTCTATCCTACTGACAACATATTTTTTGCCATCCTTTCCAAGCTCTGCTGAAGAACAAACTGAGATCATGCTTCATTTGATAAGAAGCTGGACAGATTAATTCATAACCAATGAATCCTATTAGGTCTATTTGATCTTATCATTTTGATACTTAGAAACCTTTAGATGCTTTTCTTGTTGTAGGTTATAATCCATAGCTGGGGATACATAATGGAAAAATATATAAAAAAAAAATTGCAAATCCTTGTGCTGTTTCTTACTCTGCTACTCATTCAGCTATCTGGGGGAAATATGATTGCCCCACCACCTCAAAAGAAGCAGAGTAAATTGTCTTGAATATATGAATACATTGTGGTACCTGTGATTTGAAAGGTATCTGCAGATACAGTCACAAACAAACAAGAAATCAAAACTAGCATAACTAGAAAGCTCCCTGATATGAGGGCAAAAAGCTACAGAAAACATAAGAACTGTCATATTAGGACACATCAAAAATCAATATAACCCAGTATCCTTTTTCTTATAGTGGTCAGGAGTGAATGAATAGAGAAAGTTTATGTGGAATGAAAAATAAACATTCCCCATGACTGATGCTAGACATACTTAAAGATCTGGAGTTTTATCCAGACCATGGAATTTAAAATTTTACTGCTGTTTTCTCTACCACATTTCTGAATTAATTCATATTTTGCCCTTCATAGCATCTCATACTAACAGACTCCTTGATTTCATGACCATTCCTTCCCAGTTATTCTTAGTACTCTGTGTCAGTTTTGCCCAGGTTAGATCCTGTAGACTATACTGAATAAGGCACCATGCTAGCTTTTAAAAGGCTACCTTAGTTTCCAGAAGCAGTCTCTGTATATGCAAAAATGCTATAAGCTTCCTTCCTCACTCTCTATTTTTATTAATTAT
>VZTZ01030498.1:1074371-1091908 GCA_013400955.1 Drymodes brunneopygia | reverse complement strand
GTATTGTAATAACACAGTAAAAACAATAACAGCTGTCCCAAAAATAACTGCTACACTGTGATAGCCAGTATTAAGGTAATTTTCCCCGGAATTCTTAGTTAGTTTTCTATTCTGATTGGGAAAAAAATAGGATTTTGTATTGATTTCTTCTGGCTAGAAGGCAGGAAGACATAAACTTATTACAGTGCTATGTAGAGTTTAAATTTTCCAAAAAAGAATGTGCAAAAGTATCTGTAGAGACCTTCAAAATTTATGTATGATGCTATTGCTTTCTTTCCATAAAAGGCCAAGAAGAGAATCAGTGAAAACTCTAACAAGGAGGTTTTGTTTCTTTGTAAGGGTATTCTATGTCCATTTCTATTTTTATTCCTACTCTTTCTTCCCTTTTTAGAAGACTGTGCAGAGAAATGCTTTATCTCTTTAAGTGTTTATAATCTACTTAGTCCTAATAGATGCTAATCTGTTGATTTTCTTTTCCTGGCTTCAAAAATATTTTAGGAGTAGGATTCTTGTGCAGTGGTAGAAATAAGTTGTTCGGTCAATAAGTGTAGATCACTGAGAGCATTAGAATACTTACTATTCAACATCTTAGTTACTTCATAGGAACCTGGACAAAGAAACTCCTGTACACCATAAAGCTATTTTACTTTAGAATAGCACAGCATATAAAGCAAAAGACATACTGAAAGGCTATCTGGGCCTCAGGGAAATAACAGAATCTAGTGTAAGGTTCGTGTTGTTGTGCATGTGGAGAGCTAATCAGTTGAGAAAAAAGATCTAAAATACGAAGAAGGCAGAAGGGCAACCTGCTGTTAAGCAGCAGAGAAGTGTTGAGGAATCAGGTGTGTCTAAATTCCCTTTGTGTGATTTAGATTATTTTGTCATGATTGTAGGGAAAGAATTTTGTTCTTTAATTTCATATCTACTTATATTATCTGTTCCACTACACAGGTATGATAGAAGCAAGGAAGGTGTCCCCCCCAAAAGGGCCTGAATTGACTACAGAAGAGCCTTGTAAATGAATGAGAGATTTACTGACCCCTAAAATTTTCCTCATCTAGCTTTCCTGTCTCTGCTGATTCCTCCTAATTTCACACAACTTCCATCACACCACATCTAATGTGTGAATTATGTTTACACAACTATGTGTAATTTACTTTGTGTACTGTTGCTGTTACCAACTTGATGCTGCAAAGCAACAGGACTGAAGTTACTATCCTTGGGATGGTACAATCATTTTTGTTACTTTCCAGAGCAGATTGCTCTCACTCTCATTGCAATTTATTTCCTTTTCTTCTTGAAGGACTAGGACTAATCTCTGCCATGTCCTTGAGCATATTGCCTTATGCATATCTCTAGACAAATATGAATGCAAAATACATTCATGCTGGCGCTCTCACATTCTGATAAAACTTTTACAAATTNTATCTGCAGATACAGTCACAAACAAACAAGAAATCAAAACTAGCATAACTAGAAAGCTCCCTGATATGAGGGCAAAAAGCTACAGAAAACATAAGAACTGTCATATTAGGACACATCAAAAATCAATATAACCCAGTATCCTTTTTCTTATAGTGGTCAGGAGTGAATGAATAGAGAAAGTTTATGTGGAATGAAAAATAAACATTCCCCATGACTGATGCTAGACATACTTAAAGATCTGGAGTTTTATCCAGACCATGGAATTTAAAATTTTACTGCTGTTTTCTCTACCACATTTCTGAATTAATTCATATTTTGCCCTTCATAGCATCTCATACTAACAGACTCCTTGATTTCATGACCATTCCTTCCCAGTTATTCTTAGTACTCTGTGTCAGTTTTGCCCAGGTTAGATCCTGTAGACTATACTGAATAAGGCACCATGCTAGCTTTTAAAAGGCTACCTTAGTTTCCAGAAGCAGTCTCTGTATATGCAAAAATGCTATAAGCTTCCTTCCTCACTCTCTATTTTTATTAATTATAAATTTTCTTTGGTATTGATCTTTTAATAAAATTATTGCAAAAAAATTCCTGATTTTATCATTATATTATTATTTTTATTATTTTATTATTATTACACACAATATGATTTCAAGTTGGAAACGTGTCCCATTCACCCTGATTTTACAGACAGAACAAAAAGCACTTGCATTGCTATTCAAAGTCTGTTTCCTGAGTTTAATGAGGGTTTAAAATCCCTTTATTCAACCAGTATTTTGCAAACCTAAATCTCAAGGCATGAGATTAGTGAATATTTCTTGTAAATCCGTTAATATCCAGACATCCCTTTTCTTTTCAAAATATTTGTGAGAACTGAGTAATTTCCACAGCAAATTATGCAAATGTGCTGTACAAGCTCTCCAGCACAGCCAGCCAGAACAAATCCTGACCTTCCAACACTCCTGCTGTTCTTGCTCTGGGCTTCTCTTCATCACACTGCCAATCTATCCTACAAAGCAAAGTTTTGCAGTGCTGTTAAGCGTCCTCTAAAAGCCAAGATAATATCAATAAGCTTATTTTATTTTTAAGAGGACTAAACCCAGAACCAAAGACCCATATCAAGAAAAAGCCTCTGGACTGAATTTGTCTAAAAGTAGTAGCTAAGACCAATGTGAGGACAAATAATTAACTCTGCAGCCGTGTCATGCAAATATCCAACTAGATAGGTTGTTGCGTCAGAGATCAACAGAATGACGAAATGTCCTAAGTTCAGCTCCTTACCACCTTCAATTAAGAAAACTCCCCGAATTATTAAATCTTAATTTAATCTACCAACAAGACATGTTTGGAAACATTGTATCACACTCACTGTTCATGCTGTAGTACCTGAGATCAAACTGGTCATCAGGTGCCAAATATACATCCTCAGCGTTATTGTGTTTTTTAAAAAATGCATACTTTTTCCACGTATGAATGCATTTGTGCTCTCCGAGGTTCATAGCCACAAGTATTGTAATAACACAGTAAAAACAATAACAGCTGTCCCAAAAATAACTGCTATACTGTGATAGCCAGTATTAAGGTAATTTTCCCCGGAATTCTTAGTTAGTTTTCTATTCTGATTGGGAAAAAAATAGGATTTTGTATTGATTTCTTCTGGCTAGAAGGCAGGAAGACATAAACTTATTACAGTGCTATGTAGAGTTTAAATTTTCCAAAAAAGAATGTGCAAAAGTATCTGTAGAGACCTTCAAAATTTATGTATGATGCTATTGCTTTCTTTCCATAAAAGGCCAAGAAGAGAATCAGTGAAAACTCTAACAAGGAGGTTTTGATTCTTTGTAAGGGTATTCTATGTCCATTTCTATTTTTATTCCTACTCTTTCTTCCCTTTTTAGAAGACTGTGCAGAGAAATGCTTTATCTCTTTAAGTGTTTATAATCTACTTAGTCCTAATAGATGCTAATCTGTTGATTTTCTTTTCCTGGCTTCAAAAATATTTTAGGAGTAGGATTCTTGTGCAGTGGTAGAAATAAGTTGTTCGGTCAATAAGTGTAGATCACTGAGAGCATTAGAATACTTACTATTCAACATCTTAGTTACTTCATAGGAACCTGGACAAAGAAACTCCTGTACACCATAAAGCTATTTTACTTTAGAATAGCACAGCATATAAAGCAAAAGACATACTGAAAGGCTATCTGGGCCTCAGGGAAATAACAGAATCTAGTGTAAGGTTCGTGTTGTTGTGCATGTGGAGAGCTAATCAGTTGAGAAAAAAGATCTAAAATACGAAGAAGGCAGAAGGGCAACCTGCTGTTAAGCAGCAGAGAAGTGTTGAGGAATCAGGTGTGTCTAAATTCCCTTTGTGTGATTTAGATTATTTTGTCATGATTGTAGGGAAAGAATTTTGTTCTTTAATTTCATATCTACTTATATTATCTGTTCCACTACACAGGTATGATAGAAGCAAGGAAGGTGTCCCCCCCAAAAGGGCCTGAATTGACTACAGAAGAGCCTTGTAAATGAATGAGAGATTTACTGACCCCTAAAATTTTCCTCATCTAGCTTTCCTGTCTCTGCTGATTCCTCCTAATTTCACACAACTTCCATCACACCACATCTAATGTGTGAATTATGTTTACACAACTATGTGTAATTTACTTTGTGTACTGTTGCTGTTACCAACTTGATGCTGCAAAGCAACAGGACTGAAGTTACTATCCTTGGGATGGTACAATCATTTTTGTTACTTTCCAGAGCAGATTGCTCTCACTCTCATTGCAATTTATTTCCTTTTCTTCTTGAAGGACTAGGACTAATCTCTGCCATGTCCTTGAGCATATTGCCTTATGCATATCTCTAGACAAATATGAATGCAAAATACATTCATGCTGGCGCTCTCACATTCTGATAAAACTTTTACAAATTCACTGCAACAGCAGTGAAACAGCACAAGAAGAAGCAGGACTCCTTACAGGTAACCTAGTAGGTGGAGAAAGATCCTGAAACTGAGGGGACTCCATAATTAGTCCATCAACTACTTCCATTCTAGTCACATTCTCTAAGGCAAAGGCTATGCAAAGGAGTATCCTCATCCTTTCCTTGCAGCTCACAAATTTTGAATTCCATTCTTCACTGAACCCAAACTTTAAAGAAATCCACACAAGAACTGCATGTTTAGAGTGGATCTTTTCATGATGAGTACTGTTTTCCTCAGGGAAGTGTTGAACAGACATTTAATCCTTTAAGATAACAAAAGGATACATGACCTGGAACTTCCACACCTGTACAAGTGCTGAATCTAACAGCATGTAAAAGCTGTTGGCTCAGACTAAAAGCAGAAAAAAGTACTTTAAACATCTCACATGTTGTAATGATCATATCAAAAGAAACAGCTGGATGAAGAATCAGGATCAGAACCAGATCAATTGGGGTATAAGGTAAATATTGAGCTTCTTGACTCTGAAAAAACTGGACTGTTTGGGAACTTTAACACTGTGAAAAGAAAGGCATGTAAAGATAGAAATTTTAGACCATGGTTCTTGAGCTCATCAGAAAATCTTTCTTGTGTTGTAATGTGCTTTGATGACCACATGCTCCTTAGAAGCAAAACATTTATGTTAATAGTAAGAAAATCGTTCATATCTTCACACTTTCTCTGCAACATTCAGCTGATGTGTTACAACAGGCCAAGGACACCTCTCATTACTGAAAACCCCACAGATAATAATCTCACTCTTCTCTCACCCAGTTTTGTGAATTGGCTAGAGGAAGCAGCAGTGTTCTGCAAAGCCAAGCACAGAACTGGCAAAAGCTATTTTCAGCTTAATCTCTACCTTTGGGTTTGACTTGGAATTATCCATCAGGTGTTGTGTTTGTTTGCTTTGTGTCAAAGTGCTTTCCAATGTGGAGCAGGTTACCTCCTCATCTCTTATGTAACCCATAGTTTCATTTAAAGTGAATTAGAATTTCCTTTCAGTACTTTCTGTTTTGAGGATTGTAATAGCTGGCAGAAGAGAAAACTAAAAAGTGCAAGAAGGATCCCTTACTGCTATATAACGTTAATGATTTTAACTGCAATATGGAAAGGATTTTTTTTAAGTGAAGGAAAAATACAGATGGTGATTATGTCTAGTGAGTTCACATTCAGATTGTGCTTCCAAAATATGGCACTTAGCAACTAACCAGAAGAATACTTTTTATTATATGTTTCAGTGAGACAGATAAACATCTCCACAGTTCTAAACCATCAAGAATGTTCAAAACCCAGTACACTTTGTGACTGAACAGTTGTTCTGTACTTTAATGCTGCTGAAATTTAAAAAGGCAATAGCTCCCCTTAAAAATGCCATGCAGTTTTCAAGAATGATAACTGTTCTGCTTAGGTTTTCTTTACTGATGCTTGACATTTTGAAACAGTTACAATTGACATTATAACTGACTACCTGTCAGAATCGAATTGCATTTGGCTGCTAAACAACATTATCCCTATTGATAGTATTGTCCATCACCAACTAGCATTACTTTAAGTGTTTGCATTGCTTTACAAACTCATTTAATTAACAATGGCCAAATGATCAGAGTTTGAGATTTGTTCAGATGCGGAAAAGGATGACAAACCTTATCACTTGAACTTTCCTAAGATGGTTACACCTTTCAGTCATTCAAATGTCAGATATTGCAGATAATACTATCTATTGTGCAATCCAGGATACAGTAAGTAGGGTTACATTTATACTGTTCTGTGGTTTTGCTTCTGATACAGTTTCGAGCAGAGGAAGCTTCTTCAGCTGTTCAGCTTAATTTTCAAATTTATTTAGCATGTATGTCCCGCAGTCCTCAAGGAATACTGGGCCTGGGCTTCTTCCCCCTTTCAGTCTTCTTTTCCAGCCTCAAGCTCCTGAGTAATCCCATCCTGGGTCCCCATACCTATTGACATTTTTTCAATGTATCTCTAGAAATTTTATTTGTGATCACTGCTAAATTTTTTAATGAACATTGCAGTGCCTATGAGTGAGCATGTTCAGAGTAGAGATCAAGGATGTAACAGGAGCATGAGGGAAGAAAGGCATTCTTATAAGTAGGAAGGTACTGGGGGGGCTGTCTCTCCTAACACTGCATAACTGGGACAGCATAGGCTACACTCTGACTTGTGTTTCGTCTGTGGAGGAACAAAATATGAACAGTGGCTGATCCAGCTTGCAGGAACTTTCTTGCTTCTCTGATAGCTTGCTGAAACTGCAGCCAAGATCAGGAGTGTGTGCTCAGTGTTAGGAGAAGAGAACAGTCTAAGGAATGGTTTGCATTCGGTAGAGATAAAATGGGAAGCTCATGTAAGCTTTACAGACTTTTCCTTCTGGATTGTGTTGGATGTTGGGTTTATTGGGGGAAGGTTGTTCTTCTAGCACTAGTAGCTCAGAAATATTCCTGCTGTCTGAAGCAGCCTGTTTTCACTGTGGCAAGAGAGGAAGGGCAGGAATTGGTTGGATGAGGAAGCACAGCCACACTGGGTAGTTTTCCAAGTGGTCTGATGGTGACAGAAGCATTCATGTGTGCAGAGCAGCCAGCTGGAGCACTATGCCTGGCAAGGCAATTCTAGGCTGTCCCTGTGGCTTATAGATGGGAGATTTTGATCTGCTGGCAGTTCGTGTCTTGAGGCCTTGCCAGTAGTGTCAGAGAGACTTCAAGTGAAAGAAGGAGCTGTGCCTGGAAAGCCAAAGGGCTAGCACTATGTGAGGGCTGTAGCTGTGCTGCTGATCCTTTGGGCAGATCTCGAGTTATCCTTGGGAAAATGAGGGAGGCCCTGACTTTGGTAATGGCTGAATAACTGAGAGTTTCATAGGCAGATGAAACTTTTGTGTAGGGTTCCTCTGTGGCAGATGGAAGAATGTCCTGTTGCTGTGAGACAGTATTTAACTCTACAGAGCCCAGTGCTCTCTGCCACTGTCATTACACAGGTGGCTTCACATAATATTTTGGGATTCGTGCATCGTATTCCATTTTATCAGGTAATAAAAGATATGAATTACAGTAGTGTCTGCATGAGAACAAGGCAGAGTAAAATATACAATGTCTTGGTACATTAAAACTTTTTCTATAAATACTCTATAGGTTGCTATTTTTTTTCCTCTGGGGCATAGAAATAACTGGCCAGGTCATTAAGTTCAACTTGACTGAAGATTATAAAATAACAGCAAAAGTGGATTAATTTCCTGAAGATGCAACATTTAAGGATTGTTAGACCATAGCAGAATTTATGCATTCAGAAAAAGTATTTGTAACAGTCCCAGCATGCTTCCAGTGTTTTAGAAAACATGTTGAAGGAAAAAGGAGCAAATCAAAGAAATGTTCAGATTGCTACTTCTGTCATATTCTTGCCAATCTCTATCTACACATGGTGCAAAACCCTCAACAATCCCAAATTTAGCCCAGTTTTCAAAAAAATACTTTCTTTCTTTATTTTCTTAACTGAGTAAAAGAATAGCACTATGGCATTGATTTGAGTAAGACCGTGGCTTAGAGGACAGAATTGTCTCTTCCATTGATCTTGGCAAATGTGTTTGGACATAAAGCATGAAAGTCTTGAAAATTTATCTTCTGACTTGTAAATGTTTAGAACCACCTCCTGGCACTTTTAAATCAGTTGGCTGGATTTTGGTAGTCCTATAGGAAGGACTACCTGGTCAGAAGAATTTTGTATTTTCTTCTCACAAAGTTCAGCAAGGGGTTAGGGCCTCTTTGGAGTTCATGAATACTTGCAGGATAAAAGAGAGAAATTGCTACATGTTTTAAAAAATAAATTCGTGTAGTAATTTACTCATTCAGCATTACAAATATAATGTCTTTGATATGCCAGCCATCATTGTTTTCTTGACTATTCAAAATGAAAAGATTTGCTGCATGTATGGTTGTATTGCCTGGAAAATTCTCTATTTTTTCACTCTGACCAGAATACACACTGATTCTGGAGACTGCAAACTGGTAATATTTATCAGCAGCTCAGAAACCATTACAAATGTATTCCAGGCTGCCCACACTGATTATAAGGGTTTCAAAAAAGTCCTGACTTCACTGGTACTATAATTGAACTTCCACAACTTCAGAGGAAGAGCACTTCAGAAATAATACACTATGAGACTACAGTGTGTGTAAAAAAATCGTTTGAATTCATGAACTTCCTATGAGAAACATTTTGAACTATAAAACTAAAAGTAGCAAAAAGTGTATGAAATGCCAAAAGGGCAGCCTTCTGATAGAAAGTGTTGCTGGAGGAAGGCAGATACAGACTCCAAAGCAAGTTGTCACTACATTATTAGAGTCATCAAGTTACTGCTCTGTGGATGGGAGTGAACCAATCACCTCAGAAACAACAAGGGGGAGGAAGAAAAAAAGACTACTGTAGTTGATTAAAATATATTCCGTTTTCACCTTCCCACCCATTTATTTTTCATCTCACTTCCCCATAGCATCTGTTTTACAAAGCATTTTAGTGTTCTTCCACTGTAAAGAGCCCAGAGTTTTTTTATGGCACCAGAGCTCAGCTCTATTTGGCCCAAATTATCCCACATTCAGATTCTTCTTTTCCCAAGAGTTTTTTCTCCTCAGTCATGGAGGAAGACTCTCCTCATCAGAGTATTTTCTTCCTGATTTATCTACCACAGAAAAATACAGTTAAGATTATATTAAAACCATGAATTAAATGCTACATTACTAGGCAGCTTGCATCCATGTAGATACTCAGGCATGCTGTTACTGTTCTCATTCCAGAACCTTTGTTATTTTCCGTATCTCTCCATCATGCTACAGTCTGACAGTGCAGACATGCCCTGAGATTGATTAGAAATGGCTGCCTCAATACTTCATTTTCACAGATGTTCAATTCTTTAGTTGCCTCTCTGCCTCTGCTGCAGCTGAGATATCTGGTTGTAGCTTGAAGACAAACCTGATTTGCTTTTAAAAATGCCTGAGCATCAATAGCACTATAGAAAGCAACATCAGCTGAATGTCTCAGCAAGTATAAGCACTTGATATGACATGTGAAGTCAACAGCTCAGACATGCCTGCAACAAACACTACCCTGACTTGGGTAATCGTCAAGGTAGATCTGTTTTTAAGAGAGTGATATTCTTTTGTTTTGATTTGATTTTTAATCCAGGTGAAGTGGACTTTCTCACAGAATCCAACAGATTTTCATTGTCTTCCCATTCTCCAGGGGATTATCTGTAGGAAGGAATAGGCTACTGTGAGATCATGGTCCTCATGCCTTCCTTTTATTATCCTTTGCAATCTGGCTGAGTGACTGAGAGGTTTGCATCAGAATGGACAGGTATATTTTGTTTCTTTATCTTAAGGTTATGCATTTGTTAGAAGTAAAATCCAATTTATTTGAACTCTACAGTTTTTGGGTAAATCCATTACACTAAAAATCAAGGCACTTGGATGCTCTAGCTGCTGTCTTTACAAGGAAGACATTTATTTACAAAAGTATGCTTTGCGATAATATCGTATCAAGCAGTAAATTAAAAATAAAATTTGTTTTAAAATGCATTGGAAATTATTGATTTCTTTCAGCTACCAGAAAAACAAACATGAAAAAAAAAGATAGTAATCATATACAACATAGCAAGCATGTACTTTCACTGATAGTTAATATTTTATTTTTATTTTAACATTTTCTATTAAAGGTGCAAATTGTAGTGGTGCAGAGATTTATGTCCTTGATATGCTATTGGCTTTTTCAACAAAGAAATGGATATTTGCAAAAAATTATGTACTTTATAGATCAGTGTTGATGAATGAATTTAAAGCACTTTACTTTGTGAAAATATTCTTTTTTTCTGCATATTGATTTTATATATGTTCATTTAAAATGTTTAGTAATTCAATTGTGTAAAAATATTGGAGATATATTGTTGGGACCAGCTAGTTAAAGCACATAGATAATGAACTAAATTTATTTTTTTAATATCAGATGGCTGATGCACAAGCATTTTTTTAGTCACTGTTTTTTAACAGAGAAAAAAATGAAACACCTTTTCAAATATTTTCATGAACCTAAGTCTTTCCATAATTCTCTGTTATAGCAAACATGAGATATTTTCTGTCCATGCTAAGGATTTAAGCAAGTCACATAAGACCTTTTACAAAAAACTTGTGATTTTAGTTGAAAGCCACAACAGTATTTGTTTTTTTAAGTCTGAAAGCAAAATTTTTTTTTCAGTTGTGTTTAAAAACATTTCAACAGGAAATAGAAAAAAAAAGTAAACTCTGATTTGCCTAATGTCAGTTAAGGCAAAAAAACCAAACCAAACAACAATTAATAGTTGTTTAACCTAAACAGAAACTTCATCCAGTAAAACCAGCATTTGCACACAGTCTGTCCAAATTTTAAAAATTTTAAAAAACTTCTAACATTTTTTGCATATAAAGAAAAAAATAACTGATCAGTTTAGTTCAGATCTGAAACTGAATGTACTCTGTTAGCTCAATAATAGGCCGTGTTTCACAAAATGCTAGTCATGATTAGAAGTCCTGGCCTTCACTGAATTCCATCCACTGATTTTCTTTTTTCCATTGGGAATTGTGTATCTGCTTTGTATCGGTAAAGGCAGCTGTACCCAGTGAAATATTGTAACATTTGCATAAGTGAACATATGAAGGTCTTGGAACAGACTGTTTCATAGTATTTACTCTTCTGAAAGCACAGCTATGTGAATAAGGGGAATGTCTCCAGCCTGCATTTTTAGCTACTTCTATCCTAGAACCAATATCATCATTGCATCACAATTGTGCTTCAGCTACATGAGAGCAAGTGAAAAATATGAAAGCAATTGCATTGAAGTTGTGTTTCATATCTCTAGTTGTCCTTCTTCCTTACACTCATTTAATTGGTGCTAAATAAAATTTCTTTTCACATCTTCAAAATCTTCATCTCTTCAAAATCACTACTAGTTAATACACACAGTGGAAACACACACAAATACAAAAGCATTTTGTTAAGTAAATTGCTGCAGGTAGTGGAATGATCATAATGTGCAGTGTAATACTATGCTACAAATGCTGAGGCAGAACGCCAGGGCAGAGAGAGAGATCTAAAGAACTATAATTCATACCTCCTTATCAGTAGACATACAATATGTACTACATGGTGATGTACCTGACTACTTGTATAAAATAACGAGCCTCGACCAAAATGTAAAGTTCTTAGTGTTATGAGAAAGCCGCAGCACTCAAAGGATCTCATGCAAGAAATGAATCTCTGGCAACAGAAAATTATAGCTACCTCAGATCTCATTTCACAGTAGAGAAATAACTGACAATTTATGGCATTTTGCACTGAGATGCTCTGAAAACAGCACTGAGGTGCTCTGTGGGCTCTAAAAATAATTTTACTGGAAAATGAGATTGCATGAAGTTCTGCAACTTTTTCATAAAATCTTTTAATATGGAATGATAACTCCAAGCAAATTCCTTCCAAAATAGAATAAATAAAAATTAGCCCCTTAGGCTAACAATAAGTGAAACTTCATAGAAGTCCATCTGTATCTCCTGGAAAGTAAGAGGTTTTTACAGTCCTCTTTCCTACATGCACAGAACCTAGTCTCTGAGTTTTCTGATTTCAGTATTTATTTATTTCTCATACTGTCATAGCATTGAAACATAAAGAGATGTATTCTGTTAAAACATTTGTACTTGCAAATACACACACAGCACTTTTCTCTGTTAGAAAACCAAGCATGTAACAGCCTTACCATATCTGCTACAGACCATATTAGGCTATGCAAGTACAGAGTCTTGTTTGATCTGCCCAAAGAACTCCATGGCAATGAGTGTGTGAATTTCAGCAACTCCAGCAGATGTTTCAAGGGACAGAGAGCATCCTCTGCTGTCCCTATGCAGCATGTCCAGAAATGTTCAGGGCAAAAGCTCCTGAGAACTACTCCTGTCCATCTGTGGCTGTCTCATGCAGAGTTGTGAGAGCAAAAAACATCTTTATTGGGTTTGGGTAGGACATTAAGTTACATGTGTTTGCCCTTGCTTCCCTTCACTGTAGACAAATGTACTAAAAGTAGAAAATAATAAAAAAAAGTGACTGAATATATTTCCAAGTCAAATTCGTGTCAATGCATGGGGCCAAACCAAGTATTTGTGGCAAAATATATTGCACAATATCCTATCATGCCTTTCAGAATATGTATGTATTACCACATGGACTGAGAAGTACTTGAGCGTGTGAGACCTTTCCACTAAATCCCTGTCTTAGTATGCAATCATGGATTGTAAATGAAAAACATTATCCTTTGGAAGCAGTATTATTCATGAATCAATAGTGGACATCTCATTTACTTTTAACTTCTTTTTTGTGCTCTTTGTCTTTTTTACTGTTTTCAGCAACAGTCTCCTTGGTAATGCCAGTGGTGCTGTTTGCATTGATGTCAGTGGAATTATGATGCTGTAAATGGGACCAGGATTAGTTCTGACAGGCCAACTATGTTGCAGAACCCTCCAGATGAACAATTACATTGTTTGAACCACATATGCTTTTCCTGTGATCAATTAAGCTGGAAGACAGTTTCAAACCATAGCTCTTCCTGATAATGTTATGAGGAGTTTTTCCTTCCCAAATTAGGGAATTTGGAAGAATGAGTTCATTTCTGTAAAATTTGGTGCTGGGAATTTTTGAGGAAAAGATTAAGTCAGTTATGTTTTTAAAGAGGGGACTTCAAAGAAATAGGAATCATTATCTGAATAAACAACTAATTACATGTTAACAGACAGAAAATTGATAGCAAGCTTTTATGAAAAAGGAATCTCGACTTTCAACAACATCTAACAAGCACAAAGCAGAATGCTGCATAGCCAGAATTTTTGCAGTGAGACCTCTCAGGGGCTTAGAATTAAGCAAGTGCTAAGAGCTTTACTGGACCATAGCCAAAATGTTCAGAAACCATGCAGTTTCTCTGATGGCTTGAATACTTTTGAGAGATGTTCTATTATATGTAGATGTTCTATTAGTCACCATCTTTCCCTGATGCTTGTTCAATATAACAAAAAACATTTTACTTACTACAGAAGCATGAGATTTCCCACTGTTGACCATTTTCCATGCTGGAAATTAATAATATGCTCTTAGTCTGTGAACTTGATTCTCCTCTTCATTTATAACTTTTATGTTAGTGGAATTATACAGAAGGGCTTTTTATTCAAAAGGATTTTGCAAAATACATTCTGAAATTGAAATAAATGACATTGACCTTAGCTTGCAGCCTTGGATAATGCCTTTTAAATATGGCTTTTTCCCCTATGCCAATATGTTTTCAACCATTTGCATGGTTGGCAAGCAATTATTCTTGCAATCTCTATAATGCTGACATGGTCTATGAGACATGAAAATTATCTAAATATAAGAAGAAAAGCTAGAAAAAAGCCCACACCAATACTCCAACTCCCACCTCCCTGCAAAATCTGTAGTTATAGTGGTAGCTGAGTAGGAACAGGTTAAGGCAAAATCAACATGTTTGTTCATAAAAACAATTTGAATAACTAGAAGTAACCATGGCATCAAATTGGTAATTTAACGCCAATTTCTCTTATCTTTAACAGAAAAACAAGACCAAAAAACACCTACAGTTTTTCTTTCTAATTTATTGTGAATCCATGTGCTAATACTATAGCAATTATCCAGGCACTGTCAAGACTAAAAAAAAATATTTTTTTCTTCCTTGGTAACATTTAGCTTACCACTTCAGAATAATATGCTCTCTCTAGCACAATTAGGCAAAATAAATATGAGAATGACTACTCTGGCACATTTTACAAAAAGAAAAATATGTTTTTCAGATGGATTTGGAATTATCTTTTCTAATTTGCATATGAAAAGATTTTCAAAAGTTTTGATGTATAAACTATCATGGGCAAATCACTCAGCCAGACCTAATGAATCCTCAATTTAAACAAGAAATCTTATGAGGAGAGACTATTTTAGGTGATTCCCTGCCCCTGTACTTGCCATGGATACTTTGAATTGCCCACAGTTGCTACTCAGCAACAGGATACTACATTTTGTACTCATGTTTGGAAGCAGGAGGTTGCCACCACAAAAAATTCCATGACCAGCACTTTAACCTATTCCAGATGCTGAGGATCTGACACCTTAGTTGCCTTAAGTCCATGGTAAAAGTAAGAGTAGAGAGATTGGAAATGATCATATAGAATTCTTAAGGGTAGAAAAGACCTTTAAGACCATCAAGTCTAACCATCAACCCTGCACTACCACCACACTTACCATTAAATTATGTTCTCAAGTCCCATTATCTACATGTTTTCTGAACACTTCCAGGGCAGCCTGTCCCAAAGCTTGACAAATCTAATCCAAACCTCCCCTGGAGCAGCTTGAGGCATTTCCTCTCATCCTGTCACTTGCTACTAAAGAGAAGAATCCAAGCCCCACCTTACTACAACCTCCTTTGTTGCAGTTTTGGAGAGCAAAAGAGATCTCCCCTTAGCCTCCTTTTCTTCAGGCTGAGCATCCCCAGCTCCCTCAGCTGCTCCTCCTAAGACTTGTGCTCCACATACTTCACCAGCTTTGCTGGACTCGCTTTAAGGCCTCAATGACTGCCTTGTAATGAGATGTCGGAACATGAACGGAAAAACTGTCAGTCTTGACAAAGAGTTTAATATTGCCCAAGACTGGGCAACACAGTAGCTTCCTACAGTTTAGGAATAGTTGCTGACAACTTGCCTGGTGAAGTCAAGCTGATAAGGTCCCAACTGTATAGAAAATAAAGTGATTTGGACATTTTAAATTAACTTATAGATATAAAAATTTGGATGAAAATGTAGCCAAAGATTAAATCATAGGAAAGGGTATGGCTGGAGAGTATAAAAATAGTTCACTGGAGATTGTCCAGCAAAAGAAAATAGCTGAGCAACTGTTTCAGTGCTTCATCTATAGCCCCCTAAAGTCAGTGGGAATGCTTTAAAGGAATTTAAGGTCTGAGAAAACAAATTAAAAGCACAAACCTCTAAGCAGACATACACTGTCAGTGTGATGGGTCAAAGGGTGACGCTGTGAAAGAGAATGGTGGACCTTCACTTGGCTCCAAAAGAAGTGGATGTAGAATACGCAGGTGGATTTTCCTTGAGCCGTCCCGTGAAGATTTGTGCAAGGTGGACACGGGACACCTCATAAACCAGTGTCCCTGGTCTTTCATCAGAAGTGTGGAGATCTGTACTATACATCAATGGTGACAGCTGCTATACCAGCTCTCATACAGTGACTGGAAGAAAAGCTCCAGCACTCAGAGCAAAACCTGCTGAAGCCTGTAATCAAGCTTTCTGGTACGGATTAGTCCTGTGGAGTGTAGGCACAGATGGAGACCTGTAATACATGTTCACTGGTGAGTTACACACACATGGACAGGATGCAGCTGACCTTATGCTCTTGAATTTGTCAAGAATCACTAAAATTATTATCAGTGAATTTCTGCATCTGACTTGTGCCCTGAGAAAGAGAAAAACTCTTCTCTTCAATCCTAATTCACGACCATGAAGCATGCTCTTTAATCCCACGAGGAATAATGCCCTGTGGGTTTAACTGTGTGCCATATATAGACGTTTGTGGGAAGGGACTTAATATATTTGTCATCAGAGCAAAATAATATATTCTGGTGGGAAAAAAGTAAAGGACATCCCACACAAAAGAATGACCACAATTCAGTGCTGTTGGGATGGGCTTCTTTGTTTTTTGTGATATAAATGTTAACAAGGCTTACTGGCAACAAAATTTGATTTGCTGGGTAGTATGAGATACGAAGATGGGTGGCACTCCCTCCCTCAGAAAAAAACCTTGCATAAATGGCTTTTGCTTGAAAAAAGCTCTGTCTTGCTTGCTAATTTTTAGGAGTATTATTTATTGTACTTCAGTCTCTTTTCCTTTTGCTTAGTCTTTAAGGGGAAGTGAGGAGTGGACAGTATAATATAGTGCTCTTCTGTGCATGTGTGTATATTTTTAATTGTAATATATTTTAATGAAACACATTTTCATTTATTAAATAACAGTGAGGCAACATTTATTTCATCCCAGGAAACAGGATGCACTAAACAGTGTTTTTATTTTGGTGTGTTAGTATGGATGAGAAGAAAGCTAATATCTTGCTTTAAACTGGTGTGACATGTATGTGGGAAAACTTGTTGAGCTGATTTATGCAGAAATATGTAAATACAAATAAAACCGCTCAAACATTGACATGACTAGGCTTGTAATTTTCCTGAGCAGTTCTGACTAGTGGCACGGTTCAGCTTACTGTGACTTCATGTATGCTGATAAAAGAATTAGGAGATTCTCCTTTTGGAGGAAAGAGAGCACAATATATTTACACTTCAGCAAGGCAGAAGGGCAAGGGTAAGCAGGGAAGAATATATTTTCAACGTTTTTTCTTCCTGTTTGTTGCATTTGAGATACTGTAGCATATCCTACCAAGCGTCTGGCTGCTGGTGCAGAGTTCAGGTCTTGGACATGAGCTGTACTGTACTTGCCAGCTCAAGCAGCACTAGATGCCCCTGTTTAAGCTACTTCATTTCCTTCTTTCTATTTCAATCATAGCTGAACATATATCTCCCACCTTGGAAATGTCACAGCTGGATGATGGTTCAAGGCTTATCTTCCTTCAGAGCTGTCTTGGTTTGAAAGACAAGTGTCTGCTAAGGAAGACAGGGGCCTTCCTTGGAATGGAAAACTGTAACCCCTTTCCCTCCGAATTATTATGAATTTGAAATCAAGGGGCTCTCAGGCAAAGATATAAGAATAGGAATAACAGTTCTTCACTAGTATCTGAAACAAAGCTAACAAATAACAGCAACTATGGCATTAACCAACAAACAGCACCAGAAACCCAGCCTGCTTGGCCTCAGGTACCTTTCCCTTTTGGTGAAGTTCCAGTCATGGTCAGCAGGGGTTACTCTGGGTGCCATGGTTCCCCTGCAGCTGCAGGGGGCGCTCTGGGTGCGATGGTTCCTCCATGGCTGCAGGGGGCGCTCTGGGTGCGATGGTTCCTCCATGGCTGCAGGGGGCGCTCTGGGTGCGATGGTTCTTCCATGGCTGCAGGGGG
>VZTZ01030498.1:931722-1074229 GCA_013400955.1 Drymodes brunneopygia | reverse complement strand
AGACGGGCTGGTGGCAGCTTGGCTCCTGGCGGGATAGGGGGAGAATTCACAGCAGAAAGACCGGCAGCTCCTCGCTGGTTTCTCAGTGGCCGTGGGTTCAGCAAAACAGCAGCTCCAACCGTTCGGCTCTGAGGGTCCTGAGTGAGAGAGCCAGCCCTTGCCCCCGCCCTTGCTTTTCCAGTCCCGAAATCGCATGTTGTCCCTGCTTCCTGAGAGAAATTTCCACCGCCCTTTCAAGGAGAAAGGCTCTGGCCACACAGTTTTGGTCTCTTAAGTATACAGTCATTAGTTCCCTAGCAACCCATGGAAGAAAAATTCCTGAAGAAAAAAACACCCAAAAAAACTAGATCCAAACCCTGACAAGAGGGTAGTGGAAAGCTTCAGCCCTGGGCTGAGGGCAGGGTTTCAGTCCAATGGGAATAAGGTAACCTTTAGAAAGGACTTTAAGAAAAAATAATTCCCAAGTTAATATCCACTGAACACAGATATGTATATAGCTATTTAGTTCCCATATTTGATTTTGCAACTAAATCAAAAACTTTACGTAGTTAAAATGCAGTTATAGCAATATTTTTTTCATTCGTTCCAAATTCAAGGAAAGTATGCTTTCAAGGTAACAATGGTAGGACATTTCTCACTGAGATATTCTTCAAAATATATTAGTGAGATGTACTTTGAAAAGGAGGTACATTTCCTCTGAAGGATAGGCTGTTGAGAGGAACTATGCCTGTTTGACCAGCTGGAGTTTTGCCTCTTTGGTCATGGGAAAGAATTGTGTGATGTTGCGTGTTATACACAGGAAAATATAAGTGTTGCCACTTCCCAAAGCTCTACTGGAAGCCATAAGACATTTTAAACTTCTGATACAGACACATCTCACTTAAGGCACACATTTTTTGTATGGATTTATTAACAAAATGTGAACAGCTTAATCATGTTCAAAGTAAAAATGTTGCCTCTGGGAGTTAAATGCTTTCTGTTCTCAGCCAAATCTGACCTGTATATGGTGTTTGTGTGTTCCGGGTACCAAAGAATCACTGCTTTCTGGTGGGAATTCTTTGTAACATGCAGCTTTTAT
The DNA here is from genome assembly GCA_013400955.1 of Drymodes brunneopygia. Lineage (NCBI taxonomy): Eukaryota > Metazoa > Chordata > Aves > Passeriformes > Petroicidae > Drymodes > Drymodes brunneopygia. The sequence continues at coordinate 1,073,151 of VZTZ01030498.1, read as the reverse complement.
TAAGGTTAGGAGTTATTGAATCAAATACTGATGTAAATTCTCATCCTAAAAAAAATAATTAGAAATGTGTACTTTTTTTTTAAAAACCCACAACATTTATTTTACTGGAAACATTTGTTTCTCATTTTAAATGTTTTTGCTTTCACATTGTTCTGCCTTGTGAAGTTTATTTTCTTAGTGTTGATCATTTAATCTTCCATTTTAAGTTTTATCTCTGAATACATTGAGAAAAACTTTTTCGGTTCTCGTTTTAATCAAAATCACAGAATGTGATAGTGATTGTTAAAATCCATAATAAAGAAGTGTTTCATTTCTCCATGCATTTTTGCATACATTTCTGGATGAGAGCATGGTACTTTTATTGAATTAATCAAATATAATTTACACAGAGGATCTTATCTTTTTCTTGTGTTGTGTAATCTAATTGTGAGCTACTGAGGCAGTACATGACCAGCAGGGTTACATAGCACAAAACTACTGTGGAGAAAGCTGGCATTTGAACAGCAGTCAGCCTTAAACTGTGCTTGAATCTGTCAAATGAAGATACAATCAAAGAAGAAAAATTAATAGACTGATATTCAACTCTGATTGATATTCATCATGCATAGTATCATGAATCAGTTGTATAGGTAACACGAACCTAAAACATGCTCAAAACATTAGGATACAATATAATTGCAGAGCTGTTTTGATACATCATGAACTGTGTTTCATTATTGTTCAGATTTTTCTATAATAATAATAAAGGTTCCTTCTTTTGAAGGAATTTATCCGATAATAAATATAATAAATTATAATTACCCTTTTATAACATTAATTTGTCCACCCACCCTTGATATCTCCTTTCACATAGGAACTTTACTGGTCATAAAAGCATAATGAAGCACTGCAGACATCATCTGAAATGTATTAGCCTTAACTGGGCTGTGGTTCCAACTCATAGGAAGAAATAGATATAAACACTTTGCCTGGTTTTGTTCCATTCCTGTGGGAGATAAGGACTGATAAGATCAGTAGCAAAACACTACAATATGTGAATCTGACCATATGCTATTTGTTTCTGATTAAGGCCCAAAGTATAGGGAAAAGAGCAAATATCACTCATCAGCAGTCTGTATAATTGTTTGTGCAAAAACCTATCTCTGTATGGATGCATGTAAAATATGTGTGATTCCTGTATAGTGATTTAGGTGAAATCCATGTAGTACCACATCTAAATATGATTCACAAAATCATCACGCAGGAAATTACTCACATGCATATGAGAAAAGATATTAAAGAAATAATATGTTCTTGTGATGCTTCCTAGAAAACAACTCTGTCCAAATCTTCTTTAATTTAGGTTTCGGATGTTCAAGGTGATTGAGTCTGAAGTGGATTTGCATTTCTAGAGCATGACTGAACTGATCCCTCATTTGTTCTGCACTGTGCAACAGCTTACGCAGTGAAGGTTTTTGGGGATCTTGATAATATCCACTATTATGTGACAGATATGAACATAAAAAGGGAAGCACCCTGGGATTGTGGCCAGTTTCTTGGCAAGTAACTGGAACCTTGAGGCAAGATTTGCAGAAGAATGACAGTTTTTTCTGTTTGAGGACTTCAGGCCAGATCTGACATACCACAAACACAGTACAAGTCACACTGAGGAAGATAAACAAACAAGCAAAAGGATAGTTCCTACCTTATAGCTCTTAATCTGAGCACTGTGATTTGAATCTGGGGGGTACCTCCTCTTACAACAGAGATATAAATCAGATCTAAATTTTTTCAATGCAGTTGGATCTGGTAATTTGATTGAAAATCATCTCTAGCTAATGCTAAAATGCATTGCATCTTCTATGACCTTTTTTCCTTTCAAGCCTGCCAAAGTCCATGGAATACGAATCAGTATAAACAAATGAACTGAAACCAGAGACTATAAAAATTAGTTACTGTCCAGACTCCACACAAGATTTTTTCAAAAGGCCAGGTAGGTGAGGACTATTTCTCAAGAAGTAGAATATGGGAGTAGCTGAATTCCAGGAAAATCAGTTATACCAAGATTATGAATACTTCTTAAATAAACATAAATAGCGCCAGAGTGACTGCTGAAAACAACAGACTAAAGAATACTTTGCCTGAAGAAAAAGCTCACACAGTTTATAGAAGTCAAATGAAAACATTTCTTAATGCATTCTAGGTCCTCTGTCAAACTACAGGATCCCAGTTCTTATCAGCATGAATCTTGAAATGTATCATGGAAAGAGCAAGAAGTGGAATGTGATTCTTATCTCTGTTTGTGATAGAAAGTCCAATAAATCTCAGAGAAAAGATTACAAGTAAATTAAGAGGGCCTTATTGTCCTATCTACACAATGCATTTTTCTTCTTGTAGGAATGATGGTGTTGATTTAAAAGTGTGAAGAGAAAAAGAAATGGAAAATAGGAAAAGGGAAGTGGAGTGTTTTTATCTTCTACCACAAAAAGTATGCTTACTGTTTTCTTTTCACCATTCAGGGAAAATTACAAAAGCACAGTTGTATTATTTGTGAAAATTACGACTGTGGTAGAGCATGCAATGTTTTATGGGGTTTTGCAGCTTTTAGCTATATAATAATTAAGGTATATAATCCTATGTCTAAACTGGAAGCTTTCTGAACTCCCTGTCCGGGCCACTGTCATAGACATGCTGTGGCTTGGGCATGAGAATCCCCAAACACTAGTTGTCCACAAACAACTAGATTATAAAACACTTTGATTCACACATCTTCCCAGTCTAGCCAGGCAGCTTAAGTGTCCTGCAATGAGATACTTTTCCCCTTGGTCATTGCGAAAAAGAGATAGGCAGACCTTCCTAAAGAAGGAAAATGTTCTTTTATCTTCACCAGATATAAACTTACTTTCCTTTAAAAATAACAAAGTTTCTCATCATTCACTATCAATTCAAATATAGATAATAATCACATCTGTAATAACGTGATATAACTGGTACCTACTGAAGTTCTGAGCTATGTAGCTACCCATTGAATTCCAGAGTCATCTATGCAATATCTGGGATACCTATAGCCTTGCTGCCGTAAACTTGGGTGCCTGCACCAAATTTCTTCCTTAACAAGCTCTAGTATTGATTTCTGAGCACAACAAGGATGAAGGGCACAGGTAGTGATTTCCTTGATCCTTCTGGTAACAAGGAACAATGATGATAGGAATAGGCAGATCGATTGAGTCAATGCATGGCTCTGAGGCTGGTGTAAGGGAGGCCCTGCAGAGAGGCCTGGACAAATCAGAGGGCTGGGCAATCACCACCCATACTCCTGGGATGGGGTAATCCTGGATGAATGGACAGACTGGGGAATGAGGTGCTAGAAAGCAGTGCTGCAGAAAGGGACCTTGGAGTCCTGGTCAGTGGAAAGCTGAATATGAACCAGCAGTGCCCTGGCAACCAGGAGGGCCAAGCATGTCCTGGGGGCATCAGGGACAGCATGGTCAGCCAGGCAAGGGAGGGGATTGTCCTGCTCTGCTCTGCACTGGGGCAGCCTCACCTTGACTGCATGGGGTAGTTTTGGGCACCACAGTAAAAGTTAATAAATTATTAGAGAACATCCAAAGGAGGGCAAGTAAGGTGGTGAAGGGCCTTGAGGGGAAGCTGTATGTGGAGAGGCTGAGGTCCCTTGGTCTGTTCAGCCTGGAGAAGAGGAGAATGAGGGGAGACCTCACTGCAGTTACAACTTCTTCGTGAGGGGAAGAGGAGGGGCAGGCACTTATCTCTTCACTCTGGTGACCAGTGACAGGACCTGAGGGAATGGCCAGAAGTTGTGTTTAGGGAGGATATTAGAAAAAGGTATTTTTCTATAGAAAAAGGATATTAGAAAAAGCACCCGGAGGGTGGTTGGGTGCTGGAACAGGCTCCCCAGGAAAATGGTCACAGCCAGAATTCCAGAAGCATTTGGACAATGCTTTCCACCACACGGTACGATCCTTGGAGTGTCCTGCACAGGGCTAAGAGTTGGACTCAGTGATCCCTCCCACTTCAGCATACTCTGTGATTCTGTGAACTACTGGACTTGAATGCCTAGGTGATATTCATGTCTCATTTACAAAAGAATTTACATTTCTGTTAAGTGTGACACTGTGGTTTGTTTTAGTTTAGGAAAAAGCCAGACAAATATTTTTCTAAAGGATTCAACTTTCTTATCAACAATAAAGTACTCTAGAGAGGTCCCACAAAAACCTATTATGTTACTAAAATCGCATATTATAGTATTGGGATTGGTTCACTTTAGCCTGCTGCTCCAGGATGGGTAAAAGGTTTCTGAGATCCTATTTCCATTATTCTCTGTCCAAGCCCTTGGGAAATATGCTTAATTTGCAACTTTCAACCAACCTTTCATAGATGCCAGGAACCACAGCAGGATGTTTTCAGGGGGCATGTGAGGAAGGGCTGGTTGAATGTGAGGTCACGATATGAAATATGTAATCAACTCCTTTCCAACTAGAACTCTATCCATTTAAAACATAAAACCTGTGGTTCTTACCATTACTTTTTTTTAAAATGCATCTCTTGCTGCAAAGCCAAACTCTTTTTCTTCTACTAAAACACTCCCCTAGAACAAATGAGCATTTTTGTTAAAGGATGAGGATAGTGGAAGAATTATGATTCTGTTGGATAAAATCTCTTTGTTTAAAATAGTTCCCATTTTTCTACAGAGTAATCAGACACCTTGTTGGTGTTTTCTTATAGTAAACATAAGGTCACTGAGAGGAAACAGGCTAGATGGAAGATCATCATGGTATTAAATTACTTCCATCTGCAAACACTGTAAATTATGTAGACATAAAAAGAGAAGTTATGATAAGAACTCTGAAGTGTTGTGTATCTGGACTTTAAAACGTTATTCTGCTAAGGACTTTATTCTACTGCCAAGATTAAGAAACATGAAGTAATGATTCAGGAGTTGGGCCCTGTCAAAGGAATTCTGCTCTAAAAATGTGCTCCTTCCTCCTGGATTTTTTTTTCATTCCCTATAGGAAAGATGATCTTGGATTATTTACTGTTATGATTTTGTCTATACACATTTTCTTAGCTTGACACTAGTTCTAAGATCAAGGCTGAGGGAAGTTAGAAAAGTACAAGCTTACTTGCTTTTTCTATTTGATAATTTTCTCTAAATAAACATAACCCTTTTTTTTCCCCAAATATATCTGAGGCTATGAACCCAAACGGTCTGTTTTCTATACAAACATTTCTACACGTACTGCATATTCATATGTGCAATTTTAGCATCTAATTACTTTATAACGTTTCCTTTAAAAATTTAGTTTTCTAAATTTTCTCTCTGTTTCATCAGAGCTGTTTTGGTCACTCATTTCACATGGCATTGTCTTGCTTGTTGGATATGTTACTAAAACTATATATTTCAAAATTTTTTGGAAGGACTTTTATTGCATTGTCTCATGAAAATGAACATTAATTATGGCTCCTCCAAAAATTTAATGGCATAAAAACACAGGATGAAATGACTGCAGTTCAAAAATTTTGTAATTCCTCCAGTATTTCTTGGAAAAAATTATATACAGATCAGTAAATAAATTTCAGTTCTTTGAGCATGATTAAAAACATTTAATTTCAACTGTAACTTTTTCCTTCTTCTACGCTTCTTTGAGAGAATTTACTTACAATTCTTCAAAGGTGTCTTTTTATACAAAAGGATTCATGTGTTTTTTTGATTTTTATCAGTTTAGAACAGCATGTTCATTGTAGTTCATTACATGCCCTGAGAAAAGTTGACATGAGAATTAAAGTTTTTTCTCAAGGAGGTCTTGCATACTTGCCTAACAAAATACATTACAAGTATAACAAAAACATATATGCACAGACCACAGTTATAAACATTTTACAAGGGTAACTCCCATTCCCGTCTGTCTTCTCCTGTGTATCAAACAAATTACTGTAATGTAACAAAGGAAAGGCTGTTCTTTAAGCTGCTTTTCAATTGGAGCCTTGTCTTTATCTATGCACAGAGAGAACAAAAATGTTTATTTATACATGTGGTTCTTTATAGTTGTTACTCAAAAAGTGCTGCGTACAAACATCTAGGATTTCTCCAGCGAAAGTTACACAAACGCACACATTGAAGATAATGGCTATAGGTGAAAGTTCCATTTGGCAGTTGTCCACACAGCCTGAAGATATTAACATGGAGACTTTAGAGAGAGATGCCAGATTTCTCTTCATCACTACCCAAAGCATCGTTACAGAGATGTCTGGCTCCAGGTCCCAGAATTTCCAGCTAAAAAGAACTCCAGGAGTTTTCTTTGATTCTGCTTTGGAGGGGCCCCCAGTAGCCCTCCCAAGGAGATGATGGTGAAAGACAATGATGAAGAAGGTTAGAGGGTTTTTTTAAGGAAAGCCCTCTCCAAAACCTTCAGTCTTGAGGACTAAGCTAAGAAAAGAGGAAAAAAATATGTAGACCCAAGGGGCCTTAAAACTGGTGGCTCTGCTGTGTTGGAAGACCAGCAGAATTACACAGTAGGAACAGAACCATGTTTTTTAATCAGAATCTTTTATTCAAATTTGGGCTTCTTCCTGAAGTATTTTAGTAATATAGAAGATACATTCTGTCTTCTGACTGAATTATTTTATTCTGGCAAACTTTTCTCTACATTGGTACACTGAATAGTTGATCAGATAATAACGCTTGAAAAAGGTTTACAAGAGAGGATCATTGAATCTTAGAATTTCCATGCAATTTGAAAAAATTGGAAACAAAGAAATTTTTTTCATTCATTTACCTGAAAGGTTCATCTACCTTCTCATTCAATTCAAGAGTGTTTTTCAGTCAGCTAAAACTGTACACTGAAAGATAGTGAAAGTTATTTCATTTTGTTGCTTGCAGAAAAGTATGTTGGTTTTTGGTGCTTGAAGGAGATATAGTGGAATAATTCCATGGCAAAATAGCAGTTGAGGTATTAATATAAAATTATATAACTACTAAAATTATGTAACTACTGTAAGTGGGGATCATGGAGGCAAAAAGCAAAGTATTTTAGAAGTGGCCAGGCAAAGATCTGTTCTTTTATTTATAATTTCTGAAATTTGTTCCAGCTATTGAACAGTTGAAATATTAATTTCAACTGTCACACCAACTCTTACAACATCTCTGTTTCCAACTGGTCGGTTACCTACCTGTAACAGGAGTTATAACAGTACAAAAACTGTAGGGTAAAACACAGTTCCTGCTCCCTGGATGGAATGCACTTGGCCTGCTCGAAACCCATTCCATGCTGACTCGCCATAGGCCTGATCTGGAACTGCAAGCACCAGCTCTAGGGGATGGAAGTGCAGTGGAGGCACCGCAGCCAGGCTCTGTGGCAATCCTTGTGGGGACAGGAACTTGATGGTACTTTGCAGCTGATAAACCACATAGTGCCTGTCAACCAGGGGAGAGAGGGGAAGATGACTTGCTGCTGAGCCCACAGCTGTGGCAAGATCACTCTCCTAAGATGAACTTGGCTCATTATAACCTAATTGTAATATTAACACACACCTCCATCCCAAAGTTACCTGTCTCCAGGTTATTATCATCCTTTACTGGGCATGTGCTGTATATTCTTTTTGACTGTATCTTTAAAAGCAAAGTGAGACAATGTTACAACAATCAGTAACAAAGATATGTATGACTAGAGTCACTCAAGCTCCAGTTAAACATAGAGAAATAACATAAAAACAAGTAGACAATGGGCAAAAAGTTAGGGAAGACTGCACTGTAACTGATGGGCTGAACCTGTCTTCTTTCCCACAGCCTGTTGGGAAAGAATCATACTCTGTGCAGGCTGAATATTTTATTGTGGATTAGAGCTTGTCTGTACATTGCTTTGAATTCATTTTTGCAATTAGATACTATCACCAACAATCCTCAAATCTTATCCCGCCACAATTTTATATTAATAAGGAGTGTTATTCCATAAAAGTTAGAGTGAGTCCTTCATGGGCACTAAGAGTTGCTGGCAGCAGATACCATACTCAAACAAAGAGGAAGACCTGCTGAGGGTTCTCGCTTATGCTGTTGGTGTGTTTTCCTGACTAAGTCTGTTGAACCACCCCCCAGTCCAACAGAACTGCTCAGGGCAGAGTCCCCCCCAGCAGGATGCTGGCACTGCAGGCTGGGCACAAGGGTCTCTGCTTATCTTGGGGTATTGACAGAAAAATTAAACACTGAGGGTCAAGGAAAGCTCCCCTCTTCACATGACAAAGTATGAAGTGAAAACTTATACACTTAACAAATTTATACACATAATTAACTACTTCTCAGAACAATGATCTCTGTATTTCTTTTATCTCTCTTTCCTGTATTTAATTAATTAGTACACCTTTTAACATTACTCAGCTATCTTAGTCTCCTTCAAATATTTCTTAAAGACTAAACGTTTCCTCAAGACTAAACTAATTATTGATTGGTACTCAGCAACTGGCAAACATCAACTATCCCTTGGCAGTGCTTGTCTCCCTTACTCTTCTCGCTCTTACAATTAAGAATGTTCTTGAATCTCCTTTAAAACAAACAAAAAAAGGTATATAAATGAAAACTAAAATGTATAAACCAAACACTAAATATACACAGAACTGTTCCTGTTTTTCCTCATACCTGCCTTCATATTTATACCCTCATCATCTAGACCTTGTTTCCTTTTTATCTTCTGAACTTCCTGCTGCACAAGACAGAGGACAATTTATCATCCAACTCTTGGAGTTACCAAGCTTTTATTGCAATCCTCACTCACTACCATGGTATGACCATTTAGTATTAACATTTCTTTAATGATTGAACAGCAATTTTAGTCTCCAATCAGATAGAGAACTTTGCTATCCAGAGTTCTCAATACAGTATCCAAAGTAAAAAGTTAGCCATCAGTAAATTAATCAATCAATAACAAGTAATCAACACCTTAAATAAACAATTAAAATAAATATTTTCTTTCTCCCTTAATATCCTAGGCACATGAAAACCATAGTGAAGGCATGCAAGGGCAATAAAAGTTTATTATTAATATTCATGGGTTGAAAGGAATTAGAAAGAAAATGAAAGAAAGACATTAAGTGTTTTCATTGTGCCTGCTCCAAGTCACTGCAAAATTTCACTTTCTGTCTTATTTATTAAGCAAAAGACAAATTACCCTGATGTTAAAGAAATATAGCAGGGAGGAAAATGAAAAAAGTGGCTGGTGTACTTAAGTATTTAATGTTGTTTCTCTGTAGATACAATATTCATTTAAGTTTTGCTATCACATTTCTTTAATAAATAAGTAATTAAGCAGTAATTAAGGCAGAATTTGTAGAATCCCTTCAGCAATTAAAACTCCTTTTTTCTGTCATTTTTAACAATAAAAGTTTACATCAATACTGTCAGTTCATTCTTATCACACATTTGGCAACCTGTGCTTTCTGACTTCAGAGAAATGTAATAAAATGAATTGTTATTACATTTTCTTAACTTTTTTCCTAGATCCTAGATATTAATACTACCAGAAATCAAAAGATCATCTTGTCTGACCTGCTTTATATCATAAGCCATTGCCTTTCATATAGGTACCTTATTTTCAACCCTGATGCTTCACTTTAGTTAAAGTGCATTTCATAAAGCATCTCATCCAGAAACATATCCTCCCTTGATCTGAATACAATAAAGAAGTCCTGTACAAAATCTACTGTTTCTTTTGACAGTTTGTTTATATGTAATCCCCATTTTTAAAATGTAGAAAAGGAAGATCCAGGGCTAGTCAGACTCACCTTGGAGCCTGGCAAGGTCATGGTGCAATTAGATCCTACTGTAAACCATGCTAAGGCACGTGGGAAACAAAGAGATGATTGGTGACAGCTTAAATGGCTTAATTAAGGGCAATTTATGCCTGACAGACTTTGTCACCCTTGTTCAAATGGTTACAGTGTTGTTTGGTAAGGGAAGAGCAACTGACGCCATCTGCTTGGATTTGTGCAAAGCATTTGACTGTTCTGCATGACATCTTTGTCTCTAAGCTGTAAAGAGAGAGATTTGATTGATAGACCACCCAGTGGATACAGGATTGGCAGGATGTTCACACTTCAAGTCTTGAGGTCAACAGCTCCATATCCAAGTGGAGAACAGTGATGAGAGGCGTTCCTCAGGGGTTGGTATAGGGACTGACACTGTTTGACACCTTTGTTGGCAGCACAGAGTGGCACTGAGTGCACCCTGAGGCAGTTTGCTGATGATACCAGGCTGTGTGGTGTGGTCAATGCTCTGGAAAGAAGGAGTGCCACCTAAATGCAGGCTTAAGACATGGGCCTCTGTGAGCCTCATGATGTTCAACAAGGCCAAGTGCAAGGTTCTGAACCTGGGACAGGGCATTAAAAGGCATAAATAAAGGTTGGGATGGAGAAGGGATTGAGAGCAGTCCTGAAGAGAAGGACTTGGGGCTGTTGGTTGATAGCAACTTCAACATGACTTGGCAATGTGCAGTCACAGCCCAGAAAGCCAACCGTGACCTGGGCTGCATCAAAAGAAAGCAGCCAGCAGGTTGATGGAGGTGTTCCTATCCCTTTACTCTGCTGTCATCAGAACCCACCTGGAATAATGCATCCAGTATATGAATGGACCCAAGAGAAAGGTTTTGGCACAGGTCATCCTGCCTGGCCATCACAGCAGGATGGTGGCTACTTGTCAAAGATCAAAAGCTACTGTTCCATCAGGCAACTTTGCACCATCTATCCTGGCAGTGGCTGATGTCTCCACTCAGATAGACCTGCTGAAGGAAGAAGCTGTAGGTCAGACCTCAGACTGCAGAAGTGACCTTGACCTGCGCAGACGGTCACAGAATGGTGTCCAGTTACTGGGTTGGATGTACTCCAAGTCTCTTCCATTGCACTCGGATCGTGGAATGTTCCTCCTTCAAAGCAGTTCCCTCTCACTCAAACTGCTGTGTGAACCTCCCTGACTGATGTGGCACACCATTTGCACACTCTGGTCATGGTGCTTCTGGTTGCTCGTGCTCCTGGAGACTGCCTCTGTAGGAGTGAGGGGCAGCCACCATCACTCTTGGCCCCACGGTTTGGCATCTTCTCTTATGCAAGTTACCAGCTCCTGGCAGGTCTTGGCACTCCTTGGCATTTCCCTGGCTCAGGAAGCCCACTCTGCATTCCCAGTTCTGCTGCAAAACATGCCTGCACTGAAGTTAAATGACTTGAAATTCATCTTGAAGTCATATTGAAAAATTCCTACTTCTTATTCACGCTTTTCCATTTAAGTGATCCCCTGCATCAATTGTATTCCTAATTTTCATCAGATATGAGAATCTGCCTTCTTTGAATCTTTGCCTGTTTCTGTTATTTCTGCTGATTTTATTTGCTTACATTGAATAGAAGTTTTGACCACTGTTCAACCATCAAGTTCTATCTGAGTGATTATTACATCGTCATTATCTCTTGTGATGGAATTCAATGCTCTGTGATCCATGCAATACCTTTTGTGTTAAAAAATTATCCTGTATGATTGCTTAAATACTTTAATGCTGTTTTACTACTGCCTACCTGAAACCGTCAACATTTTGGTGAATGTGAGTCCTCCATTATGCAATTTTTTTTCTTTCTGCACAGTCTGGACAGACAATGAATAGACCATGGTTTCCATGTAAGTATGTGGTCTGTCACAAACTCCTACAGATCTTCCTTTCCAGGCAATGTTCATGAGTGTGCTTATCTGCAATTATTCTAGCATCCAGCCATCCAAACTGTTCATAGTTTTACAATAGAGAATGCCTGTTGTAAGTAGTGCCATCTGTTATACCCTTCTGTATATTCCATTTTTTCTATAAAACTTATATGATTTTAGTATAACAACTGAATGAGCCCCCCAACTGATTTCACTGGTTCCATTCCGGTAACATTTTTCAAGCCAAAAAGAATTCCAGTTTGTCTTGTTTGTTACCCATTTTCCTACTATCTGAAGGCTAAAATCTACCCTTTTCTTTATGTTCATTGTTCATGATGACCCACATCTCATTTTGCATATTGCCTGCCTTGCTCTCAATTTCATAGTAGTTAGCTAGATCTTTGTGGAGTTTACAGCACAATGCTGCTTGAATGTGACCACAGCAAAAGCTGTGAGTTTAATAAGGATTAATTATTAATTATTTAATTGAATTAATTAATGAAAGCATTATTTCTCTATTCTCTGGGTGCAATGCCCACCTTTCGGATGAGACTACCAGCTGGCCCCTGCTAGACTGGAGAATGAAGCAGTTTACTTAAGTCAGAAATCTTGTAAAACATCTCCAACAAGTAAAGCCATTTGACAGTTCAGGGCACTAAGACTAAAGTCTTAGACTAACATAAGCCTGTAGTGCGCTCAGGTAGCAAGAAGGCCAAGGGTATTCTGGCCTGTATCAAAAACCATGTGGCCAGCATGAGGAGGAAAGTGATTGTTCTTCTGTACTTGGCACTGGTGAGGCCACACCTCAAGTGCCATACCCAGTTCTTGGCACCTCACTTCAAGAAAGACACTGAGGTGCTGAAGCAAGTCTAGAAACAGAGCTGGTGAAAGGTCTGCAGCACAAGTCTTATGAGGAGAAGCTGAAGGAGCTGGGGCTGTTTAGCTTGGAGGAGACTCAGTCTTTTCCCCCAGGCAACTGCGAAAGTTGAGATGAGAGAGCCACGTGCTGTGTCAGATGTTGTCTTACTGTTGGACATTAGAAAAAAATTTTTCTCCGAAAGGGTGGTTAACATTGGAAGGAGGTGGCCAGGGGAGTGGTGGAGTCACTGTCCCTGGAAGAGGTCAAGAAATGACTGGATGTGGCATTTAGTGCCATGGTCTACTTGACATGGTAGTGTTTGGTCAAAGGTTGGATTCGATGATCGCAGATGTCTTTTCCAGCTTTAATGATTACGTGTTTCTATGTTTTTTTGTACCATTTTCTACCTTCATCACTTTAAAGCAGAACAGATGCTGATAAGTTCAGTGCCTGAGGACCTCTACCAGTAAGTTTCTATGTAAAGATTTACTTGCATTGTGCATTAGATTTCTCATCTTGCTACATACTTTTTGTGATTTTGTCTATTGCTAACAGGGGTCAGGGGCATGGGGAGAGTGAGAAGATAGAAGTGATAAAAGAGATGGGACATTTGCTCATGAACTCCTTAACATTCTTTCAGTAGCCATTGTCAGAACCTGGTAAAAACATGCTTTTGATTTTTCTTTTCTAACATGAAACATGAAATGCTGATAGTGTATATTTTTCTCTGCCAAATATCCAATATATTTTGTCTCATGTGGAATGATTGAAATGGAAATCATCTCCTTGCATGACTAGGATGTTGTCCCCTACATTTTTCAAGTCATATTTGGACTCTTTCCACAGAGATGTTTTCTGATCAAGGGTTGTCAGGATTCAATCCTGTGCAATGTGCTCTGGGGTGATCCTGCTTGAGCAGGGAGGTTGGACCAGATGACACATTGTGGTGCCTTCTAACCTTAGCCATTCTGTGATCCATGGCAGAACCTGCTCTGATGCAATTAGGCACTGACCATTGCCAACAGCTGCAGAGAAGTAACAAAACTGGGAACATAATTCCAGTGAATGAGAGGTCAATGCAACATCCACCTTTCTTATCTTCTGTTCATTTGTGCATGACTGCACTTTTTTTCTTTTGCATTGGTCAAACAGTCTCTCAAGCATTTCAGTAGTGCTTGCTTCACTGTATGTTTTGTTAGGTTGTCAGATTTCTGTAACTCATTTAGAAACTGTTTTATTTTAAATGAAGTGAATAAAGTGAATGCAGACTTTTCAGCTTATGTATTTCTACTATATCTTCTAGAGTTTAGACTGTGAGGATCAAACCGGTAGGAAGCAGGTTTATGCAATTCATGCATACCAAAATATAAGTAAATGTAGTTGCTACTTCTACTTATGTGAAACTGTGTCTAATACAACAATAAAAACACTAAAAAAGAGAAGAGTATGTAAATGTTAAGCTTCCTTGTCTGGACACTTGTCTGGTGTATTTTTTTCCCTAAACCCTTACACTCTGTCATTGCTATGAACTAATTAATTAGCATTTGATAAATAATACTATATCAGAGGAATCTGGGTAATATTACTCACATCTCACCATTAAATGTAAAGGGAAGCCTAAGTACCTGTGTTAGAATACAAAACACCTTCTGAAGGTGATTTCTGAATTCCCTATGTTCATTAAAATATGAATTGAAATTATTGAAGTTCAGATATTAATAAGTTTAATTACCATTGTTGGTGCTTTAAGCTGTGAAACAATCTGTTTCTGTTTTTTTACCATTCTCTGCCTCTGTATTGCCCACACAAGGCAGAGTTGCAAGGATGTGGTAAGTGCCAGATGTATGTCTCTCTCTGAGCATCCAATGTCACTGCTCCTCAGTGGCCTCCCAGAGCAGGCTGAGATGTGCTTGGGGCCATCATACAAGACAGCTCACATGGCAGCAAAATGAGCAGAAACAGGGGTGAGGACATGCTGAGGACTTGCCTCTTCCCGGACAGACACATGCATTGCACTGCAAACAGACATGGTGATGCTGATCATTCAATGAATTAATGTGACCCCTTGATCTTAAACTCATACATTTATGGGGAACAGAGAGTTGTGAAATAAAGTTGTAAAGAAAAGGTGGAATAATATATGGGGTTTTTTTAACTGTCAACCTCATATATACAATACTTTACATTACATTCTCAAATCAGCCACAATTAAAATTAAACAAACTATTATATTTTAAAATAGTTATTAAAAAACCCTTAATTTTATACAGCAAAAACATTTCACACATGCCAAAATTTCTTTAGTGTGCTTCAGTTTACAGGCATTACACAATACCTGTAAAGGAGGGGAAATACTACAGGTGAAACTAATTGGAATTGGAATGGCAAAAGATGATATAAAATGAAGACTTGGTGAAAACGAAAACTAAACAGAATGATGAAAGAGTAAGGAATGAATGGAATTTCCCAAAAACATAAGAGAGTATTTGAAATTATTTTGAATGAAAAGTAAAATGAAAGAGTTATTCTATTGAGGTTGTTGAAAGAAACCAAAACAGCTTTCAATTAAAAGTCAGAGCAGATAGGAATTTCTGAAATGAACATTATCCAGCTATTTCTGCAGCTAGATTTTCAAAACAGGTCAATATTGGCAGGCAAGGGATTCCACAAGTGGGACACTACAAGACTTGTTAGAAATGTGGTTGTGGATGATGTAAAGAATGAACTTTTCCAATGAGAAAGAAGAAGACAAATGCAGAAAACAAAATTTTTTTCTCAGTGCCTGGGAAATAAACAAGCATGATGTGTTTCTTTAGATGCAGGAAAAAGTCCACCTGAGAAAGGATCTCAAAATTCACTTGAAAATAAGAACAGAGAAATTTTGAGCAAGCATAGGTGAATACAAACAAAGACCTACAAGGAAGAAAGAAAGTGAAAAGTAATAAGAGATCTAGAGATCTGTGCAGAAAGTATAGGTCTATGTACAGGAACCTGTATGCTAAAAGAGTCAAGCAGAAGGCCAAAAAGCATAGCATGAGTAGGATAGGCATGTACTTAAAGATCTGTATTAATTTGCCTGTAATGGCACAGAATTACTACACTGATGTATAAAAAATTATGATTTTCGTGAAATATTTGCTAAAATATGTGGTCTCGTAAGGCTGGCTGAAGAATGGGAGAGCAGAAATATTTTGGAGAGAATGAAACCAAAATACAGTGCTGCTCAAGATGAGAACTAAGTTTGACTGGTTTGAACTAATGAACTAACTCAAAAAACTAAGATTGTTCTGGCTGAAATAATCAAGAGGTTTGTGATTAATTCTAATGAGTTTTGGATATATTTTAGGAGGATTTTTCTTATATATTAATAAGCAGGTAAAAATTTACATGACATAGAATTAGAGCATGTGGCCAACACAAAGTAAGAAAGAGACTAATTCCAAAATAGGTGAGGGAGTATAGGAATAGAAAATTGTCTTGCACAACAGCCTGCATGAGAGGGAAAATGAAGGAAAAAACAATTCTTTCCATGCTCACCTGAGATGTAGAGCAGACACCAGGCACACTTCTATCACTGCACTTTCTTTAGGGCTGCAGACTTTCAAGGTAGTGTATAAGACTGATAGAAGTGAATGATGTGAATTTCTCTGTAATTTGCTTCACAGAAACATCAATGTTAAACTTTGTTTAAACCACATCCAATAAAGACTTGTGGAAACTAATCAACTGTGAGGAGAAGGTTGTAAGATTTTACTGAGGTGCCAGGATACAACTTTGATTAATTGGATATTAAATGACACTCAGTAATTTGACTGGTCATGAATTAATCTCTTTTCTTCCTGTTGATAGGTCTCATACCTCACTTATCACTATGTCAGACATTTGATATAAGGTATTAAATCATTTTGAACATTTTTTAGATTACTCAATTATAAGCCTTGTGACTGTTTAATCTCATATCATTTGTTTGATGACAGCCCGTTACATTAAAAAGTCTAGAGGAATCTAATGACTCAGTTATGAAAATTTTGCACTTAGCAGCAATTAGCAAGAACACCTGGTTGCAAGTAAAAGGCAGAAAAGCAGTTTCTTAGAGATGCCTTCATTGCAGAATAGAAGGAATATCAGGGTTTACAGTAGGTAAAAAAAGGGCAAATCTAGAGAGACCAATGAAGAAAAGTGAAAAGACACAATGGAGGAAAAAACATATTTTATCCTGCAGTGCTTTGTCATGACAACCATGAACAGAAACAAAAAAATGACAAAACTATGTGTCCATGGAGATATCCAGAATTTGCCTGAGTGGATGCATTCCCATTCTAAAACAACTCTAAAATAAATGTATTTAATGGAGGAGTAAAACCAGGTGAACATTCATATTGAACAGTTTATGTGAACACATTAATTTTTCAAGTGGGTAGAAAATTTTCAGCTGTATTAAGGTCCACAGATTTTTGCTTCAGTTTGGGAATATTTTTCTTAAGCACAGATTAAAAATGCAGCCTCTAATCTTGCATTTTAATTGACTTAAATTGGCTAGCTGTGTTCTCATGGATCACCACTGATACCACTTAGGCCCGTAAATATTTATGTAGAATGAATTGAAGCACCATTCCTTTTTGGCCCCAAGATGAAAGGCAGGAGAGGAGAAAGAGAGGAGAAGTGTGATAAGTCCTCCTTATTTGTATTGCATTGCATTGTTTCTGCAAGGGAACCCACAAGGGGTCTGGTGCTGCTCCCAGAGAGAGAAATGAGACAAGAAGACCCACACGTGTCTGTTGTCCCTGTAGGCCCAGGATCAAGATGTCGTGGTATTAATTGCCAGTAAAGAGAATGAAAACACGTAAGAACATAATTAAATAGGAAAAGTAAAGTAAAATACTATTTAAAAATCTGTAATAACAATGACTAATGCAATTGACATCTGGCACCACTTTACATTTATATAGAGTAATTGAGCTGACTAATTGAACTTTTGTTTCTTAATTTTTATGACAAGGCTTAGAAAGTAAAAATGCAAGCAAAAGAGATCTTTTTTTTTAATACAAATATACCCATTATTTATATTATAATTTTCAGGAACTGCTGGAATGATTCATGATCCTGTGAGCTTAGTAGTCCCAAAACATATAATTCAACTGCAAGGACAGTAAAATTGCAGACTAAAATTGTCCTTGATTTTATCCCATTTCACCATGCAGACTCAGAAACTTTATTTCCATTTTTTGTCCATTTTGCTGCCATGGGGATGATTTTACTTTGTGCAAGTAAAGTCAAAGAGATGATCTAGGTCTGAGAAAATACTGTATTGGAGCATGGTGTCCAAATTTAATTTCCTTCTGTACTGTCAACACAGAACTATGTTGTACTATTTTAGAGGCAGACTCTGACATTGAGCTTTTGATTTCCAGCTGTTCCTCTAGAGAGAAGGTGGTAATCCACATTGGTGTGTGTCATTTTGAAACAGTTTGAGTCACAGACCACTATTATGATAATCAGAATCTGGAAATAACTGTTTAGTGTGTCAGGCTAGAGTGAGAATGTAGTTTAACAGTGCATTACATACATGACCTTCATCCAAGCTGATGGGGAAATCTACTGCAAATACCATTTACAATTCCAGCAAATCATGGCTGATCCTGTTCTGGGAAGCCCATAATCCACAGATAGCTTCCTGAAGTATCTTTCATCCATATAGATTTGTCTCTGTTAAGATAACTAGGCCAACCTAGTAATTTTTATAATAAAGCATTTACCTCCATATAAATAATGCTAAAATACAACTACACAAGACTTGAGGATTTTACCTACAGCCACTGGTGAAAAATCACCCACTAGCACTTAAACTGTGATTCAGAGAGATGCTTCATTCACCAAACACCAGCAAACAAACAATGTCCATGGCTTCCCTCATTCATTTCCAAATGTCCAGATAACACACATCTTGCACTATCTCAGAAGAGTCCTTTAGAACTATGTAGGGACAAAAAGGGCCAAAATATGCTGGGAGAACTGATAAAGCTTTGTTGTTTTGTATACCAGTTCAGTAGTATGGCAACCGGAGGAAGTCTACTCCTTAGTCAGATCATTTACTTTACACATCATAACAAAAGCAGCTGTTCTTGGAGGGGTACCCACTTTGGATACCAAAATGCATTACATGGTCACATAGGAATGCTTAGCTCAAGCTCAAGATGATGTCTGGTGGAAGAGCATAAACTGGGAATGTTTTGATAACTATATCTCCATGTTGATTTTTTCTAGTCTGGCAATAAGGAAGTCAAAGATAATATGGCAAAGTAATGTGACAGACTGTAATTTCCAGTTAGAAGCTCCAAAAGCTATGAGGATATATTGCACTACACCTACATTGAAAGCAGCAAAGGCAAAGAGCTGTCCTGAGTTCAAATTCTTCATAAAGGTCAAGGTGAACTCATTTTTCTCCTACTTCTTGAACCACTGATGAGAGACTATATTGATCTTTGTCCCAGCGATCCCTGGCACAACAGATGACAAGGTAAGCCAGTATAGCTTCATGCAATGGTAAACAAAAGGGTCCCAAGTCTTTTATTTGGTGTGCACTCATGGGGCATAATATTGCAAATAGGGCCAAATTTCTTATGCATGATACCCATGGCAGCATTCAACAGATAGAATGTATCTGGAAATAACGGAATATACTGTACTGGCAAGCCATATCCCATACAGTGCATGATCTTAACCCTGTTACAAGGAAGAGTGCTTGACATAGGGTTGTGACATACACGTGGCTTTGTAACAATACAATTTAGTAAGGTATACAAATTCTCCCTTATAAGGCTTGTGACAAATTCTCGACTGGTTACTTATATGCAACTTCTCATTTAAAACATGATTCTATTATATTACATATTATAGTATCATTACATTAAGAAGAAAAGCAATTAATTTAAAAATAGTCATACAGAGCACACAGTTGCCACTCCAGCTGAATCAACACCACCTTAGTACAGTCCTCAAATCCCATTGAAACCCTCAGAGCCATAGTATCCACTGTGAAAGCACCTATGGACTGTCTGTCCCTGTCCAGCCTCACCTGGGCCTCCTGTGTCACCCTGCCATGGCCCTGGTTCTGCCCAGATGGGGCCATTGATCCCTGCCCTAGTGATGCTGGTGCACTCTTAGTATTTGATTCTTGTCTTCTGCTTCTCCTGGACAGACTCTGGGCCTGTTTTCTCACCTTGTTGTTACTGCTGTGGGATCTTGTGCCTGGCACCCTTTTCTACCCATCAGGCTCAGATGCTTCTGGGTGTGGGTATCGCTTTGGTGGATCACCTTTGGCTTCTGGCCCATCCTCCCTCACTGAGCAGTCTGGAACTCATTCTCCCTGGCACGCTAGTCCAGGTCCTTTGAAGCTACCGGGAGCATAGATATTCATCCACTTCAATTCAAGTTGCCTTTGTGGGAACTTAGAAAAATCTTTTGTGTTCAGGACTGGGTATGCACCCATCAAACCTCAGACAGCTTTTAGTCCTGTAGAGTTTTTTGTTTCATTTGATCTTCTGGGGTTACTTAACTACCAATTCTTTGATTAGAAAGGGAAATAAAAAAATTTTGTATTTTTAACACTGTTTTTATGTTTCATTAACAAATTTATGCTTTAGGAAATTATGTTATTTCTAATGTGCTTACTCCTCCACTCAAGATGCAACAATTCACAGTAAAAACATTATAAACTGAAAAAATGCAGATCTGACAAGGTAGCTTATTGTCACTGGTATGTGACTGCTGAAGTGAAGGAAATATTTGTCACAAGTGTTTCTGAAATAGTTGTGAGAAGCCTTTGGGGATATTTTCTTTAATGGAGTTAAACTACAGCATGATTAAGATTAACTGTTCCTTCATAAATATTCTTAGATGTAGAAAGTGTTGCTTGATAAAAAGGTCCAAATGTATGCCAGGGAAATGATGGGAGAAAAAGGAATGTCCTTACTTCAAACAGCTTCCAGCAGCTGCTGAACAATGAGCACCCTGAAGCCTTGTCCTTCAGCAGACCCTCAACTGCTTATCTTGTAGAGTTAGAAATAGGAAAGGCCTCAAAAAGAAGAGTGAATGAGACTTCCCTTCAGCCAAGAATAACACAGGCAATGTACAGCAGCATCAGTGGATTCTAGATAATTAAGCACCAAGAGACTTTTTTCCACAGTGCTGAATGAATGTAAAAAGAGAAGAAACTTCTGCTCATCTTGCAGAGCAAGGATAAGAGCTCCTAAAAAAAAAGCCAAACCACCTGGCCTCTGTACCATTACACTCACTGAGATGAACAGAGGACATTCCCACTTTGAGAAGGGAATATTTTTCCACTGCTGGGTCACCTTTGGGTCAGCAGTAGGGCAAGTGTCCAAGAACTGCCAGTGAGGATTCTATGTTTCAGGACAGGTGCAACTTTCTATAAGTGCCATAGAGGTTCCTACTTTTTCTCCCTATATCTTCACTTAATGGCTAGAAAATAGGACAAGCAGATAAAAGCAACACATTTTTTTTTAAAAATGTTACTTCAGCAATTCCATTTTTGTTTTGTGTTTATCTAGCTGACTCCTTTTACTCCAAACTCTCCTTTAGTTCTTGAAAAACTGAATTAACTGCAAATGTATCATTAAATGATTAAAATAAAGAGCATCAGAATGATGTGTTTGGCAGGATTATAATGGTGGAGGGGGATCATCTAAATGTCCTGTATGTGTTTCCTTTCCTCTCTTAGTGCTAAGATTCAAAAACCAAAACCTTGGCTTGATGATACCAGAAAGAATAAGCAAACAAGATATAAGGGGAAAAGGAAAGAGGAGAACTATGAAAAAACCTGTTGGCATTACAATGAATGATATTATTTTTGTGACTGAGTCATGTTTGTTATTTATAAAGTAGAGTTTTAAAGTAGTGTTTTAGAAATAAGCACAACTGTTGCATTAAAAAGAGATACCCTTTTTGACTCCTAGTTCACTCCACAACATTTCTTAAATTTGAGGGAAAATATATGATTCCTACTCTTTACTATGCAAAGGTTAAATTTGAAAAGAACAAATTAATGCCATCTGTTTACAGTGTATCACACCTTGTGTTACTATCTGTTGGTTTATAGTCACAACAGAATGTTAAACACTCATAGAATGGTGAACTTAACATCTGTGCCTATTAGTGGTTATATATACTTGACTTTGCTGTAGATTTTTAGGAAATGTTTTGTTGCCTGTAAGGCATGGAATGTTAAAAATTTACTGTTAGAATATTTGTGAACTATTAATATAATGTAATATAAATGTGGCTACCAGTGATTGTTGTAAAGGAACCAGGTTTGATATTCCTATGTTCTCTTCCATTCTTGTGTTTCCCTGTTTGCTATTTTGGTGCACTAATATAGACAACATAGGTTTACTGAAGTGTAATGTCAAAAAATCAGTCATTCATTTGTTGATGCATCTCAGAAGGAAGACACTACATTTCCTCTTCAAGAGATCGTGGATTAAAAAATATTTCCTTTCTTAAAGTAATTAAATAATTTTGGGGAATTGTTATAGTATAACTTGGTTGATATTAGTCTTTCTGTTTTCATAGTGGGAACAGACAGATATTTTGAAAGTTCCTCTAATGGAAGTCAGCTATAAATTTATTGTTAACACCAAAATCAATTGCATACTGTACCAGAGCCAAAATATCTACACAGAGAGAATAACTCCTTTCTTCTGCATAAGAGTTACAAAAGCACCCCAAGGTCACTTCTACTATTGAATGTACAGGGGAACACACTGGTAGTCTTAATGCAGAGAAGGATTTCCATCATTAGAAAATGAAATAGCACAAATGGCTGCCTTGTCCTACTCACACTGAACCCAATGACTATAGGATGGTTTGGATTGGATTTATATTTTAAAATCATTCTATCAGTTATTGCTTTGAAAGTAGTGTCTTTTGATCTTTTACCAGATTGGGTTTGTTCATTTGCTTCTTTGGGTTTTTTTCTGTATTGGTGTGTTTATTTAAAAGTAATATAGTAAGTAATATTGATACTCTAGTTTTGTAGAGAGACTTCTTTCGGAGCTGTGCTGCTGAAGATGCCAAAACTTAACAAATTTTTGCATATTAGTTGTTCAATTTATGTAGGAACACAAGGTTCTTCCTAGGCCCTGGAATTTAACTTTAAAGTTCTTGGTCCTCTGTATGTCACAATTTCACACCTCCCATGAAAACAGTCTTTTGAGCCTGATGGTTTAAAAAAAGAGAGAAGTTCTTTCTACAGAGGAAAGAAAATATGCCTACTCAAACCAAATTTTTATGGATTTTTTTTTTATTAATAACTTTGCATATATTTAAAGGATTGCATGTTGAATAAATAGGAATAGACATCATTTTAGACCTCCCAAAAACATGCCTAGTCCTGGTAAAAAATACAAGGTTAGGTTCCGTGAAAAATATATTTTTTTTTAAAGTATTTATTATTTTATTAGTTTTTAAGTCATGTGATACTAAAAATTAAAATATGCATATATTAATTTATCAGATCATTTTCAAAGTAACTCAAAATTTATTTTTTAAATGCTATAGCATTTTTCCTTCTTTGGTAACAATTTTGCATGTTTGTTTTGGAAGTTAACGGTGTAATATATGCTCCTGTCAGTGATATATCAACAAACTGTATTTATACTGAATTGTATGTTCTCCTAGCCCACCACAGCTGAGGTCTGATTAAGACTTTAGCCTCAAGTGACTATAAACCAAACAATTATTTTTGAGACTAATGTGTATGCTTCCTAATGATTCACAACATTAAACTCTCACTTGGAAAGACAGCCAAAACTCCCTTTTTGTTGCTCAAGGCATAAAAATTCTGTGGAACATATTTTTAAATGGTCGTGGGTGACCAAAATGCAATTTAAAACTTCAATGGTCTTTGCTCAGCGTTGCTTGCTTACTTGTAATTGTTTCCAGAATGTTTGTTTGGAAATTTGTTAGATTATATATCACACACATATATAACTCTATATGCCAAATTCACTGCTGTAATGCTTGGCACAGCAGTTGGTTATGCTTCTTTCAACACCACTTAAAATAGCAAGTTCTTTATGTAAGCAAGAATAAAGGTGATTTCAGCCCATGGTTCTCTTTTCCACATATAATAGCATTAAATGACTTGTAGCAGGAGATATTTCTAACAATATGTTTTGCAATTTGTTGTGGTCACTTTTCCTCCTTGCTAACAAAAGTAAATATCTTTCTTTTCATTTTGCCTTCCTTTCTTTTCTTTTAAAGTGTTTTTTTTTCAAACTTACAACTGACTTCCAATTATTTAAACAGAAAAATCATTTACACATAGAATATATATGCAAGTTTTTGAACACCTTAATCTCATATAGCTCAGACAATATTTTAAAGTTTTTTATTTTAGAGAACAACAATAACATCAACATAAACATTAAATTTAAAAATTAATTTATAAAATAAAATTTATGTTCTCTATGACTGTTCTGAGCAACAATTGCATGTCTATGGTAATTCCTTCTGATATCTAAATTTATAGAATCAGACAGTCATTTAGATTTGTAGGTACCTCTTGAGATCTTGTTGTCCAAACCTTCTGCTGTCCAAACAAGGACCACTAAAGCAGGCTGTCCAGGAGTGTGTCCAGATTATGAATATCTCCAGGGACAGAAACTCCACAACATCTCTGGGCAACTTGTGCCAGTGGTAACAGCCCAATCAATAAAAGAAAAAAATTTCCCAGCACACAGATGGAATTTCATATATTTTAATCTGTGTTTCTTGTTACTTGTC
This sequence comes from Drymodes brunneopygia, assembly GCA_013400955.1. Classification (NCBI taxonomy): domain Eukaryota; kingdom Metazoa; phylum Chordata; class Aves; order Passeriformes; family Petroicidae; genus Drymodes; species Drymodes brunneopygia. The sequence goes on along the minus strand of VZTZ01030498.1, from coordinate 1,048,822 downwards.
CCATTAGTAGACACTACTGAGAGGAGTCCAGGCTGAACTCTCAGTACTCTCAACCAGTCCCAATATCAGTGCCCATATTCTCAGCTCTCCTTATCTGACAGTTGCTTCAGTCCTTAACCATATTTGCTGCCCTGCACTGGACTGCAATCAATTCTTTCCTGTACTGGGGACCCCAGAAATGGGCACAGCACTACAGAAGTTTTTCAGCAGTGCTGAACAGACCACTTCCCTCAACCTGTTGACAACTTTCTTCATCAAGCAGCCCAAGATACTGTAGGCCTTTTTTCCCACGAGGATGCAATGCCAGCTAATGATCAGCTTGTCCAACTGGCCTGTGAAAAGTAGGTGTCTGCTTATGACATCAGGTGATATTTTTCATCTCAGACTGAGAAGAGATATAAAGAAATATAGATGCAGTGTGTTTAGAGAGGTGACTAGACAGATAATCTGGGCTGTAAGCCAGGCTTGGCTCAGAGGTAGTTATTAGTTTTTCATAGGAGCCCATAGGTTGCTGTGTTTTCGGTGTGTGTTTATGAAGTGTTAACGAGCCATTGGTGTTTTGGTTATTGTTGAGCAGTACTTGTACAACAACAAGGTTTTCCCTCCCTTTTTCCCACACTGTCATCTCATTGAGGAGTCCAAGAGTGGACAAAAACTTCAAAGGGGACACAACCTGGAGAACTGACCTAAATTGCCCAAAGTATTCCATGATATATAATGCCATGTTCAGCAATAAACACTGAGGGAGGTGGTTTCTGGGTAGGTAAAAATGGCTTGGAGGCTGTCTGGGTGTCAATCTGCTTATGGAGGTGACTGCCTTTGCACAAGTTTTTTCCTTCCTCTTTCCTTCATGTATTTAACTGTCTTTATCTTGACTTACTGTATTTTGCTCTCCTGTGTGAGCAAATGTGAGCAAATAACTAGGTTGTGCTTAGCTCACTGGCCTGAATTCTGAACACACCACAAATGTCCATACTTCAAATGTCCACAAATTTCCCATCCCTGCTACTGTTCTGATTTCCAGATAACAGAAGGTTTAGATAGTTAGACTCAGTAGTTTTCTGATATTCTGATAACATACTGCTGGTTTCCAACTGTATAAGCATTTTATATTAAAATACCTTTCAATAAGGAAGATTCAGATCTTTTAATTAAAAATATTCATAAAGATTTAGAGTGAGCAACCTACATGTCAATTTTGTGCAGTATCAGCCAAGAAAATTTACCTTCTCTGTCAAAACAACTAAAATTGTAGGGAATTTACTAATGTGATTTGCATAACTTTTCAGACTATGCAAAATAAGTTAACTACGTATTATTCATAATAATCTACTGCAGAAACCTTATTGTCAAGTAGACACTCTGTTGATCTAGCACTGTCATGTTCACTTCCGATCTAAACTTTCTGATACGCATCTCAGAAATTCTTGGTTCAGAAAGAAGTTATAAAAGGAGCCAGAATGGCCTTGCCTTTAGAAACCTAGAGCTTCAGTAACATGGAGACACAAATTTAGTTAAATAGTATTGCTATTCCCAAAACTGTGCAATAAAATTTATGAAGAAAATAAAATATATGTGTTTTAATGCAAGAGAAATGTGCATTTTTTTAATCACTTAATTGGTGAAGGAGTTTTTAGCTGAAGGAAAGTAAAGCCTATTAAATCCAGAATTCTGTATGTGCAGCCAGTCGGGTCAGGAAATTTTACAAGCAAAGAAAGACAAATCTTGTATGACTCCTCTTGAAAGTTGTACTCAGGGCAGATCACCGGAGAACGGCCCTTTCTGAACAACAGGTAAATAGTACATTCCAGTACTTTTAAAAAAAATGGATAATTTTAAAGCTATCTACACCTTAAACTAAGGGAATTAAACATAAAAATTAACACTTTTTGCTAAAACACAGATGAAACATGAAAAAAGTAGAAGTCAAGTCAAAAATATGTAGTGCAAAATCCTTATTGTGAAATAAGGTTTAACAGAAGTCAGTCAGGTGTAGAATAGAAAAGATTTGATAAGTATTCCTCTGAATAACAAAGGTGAAAGTTAAAGTTCTTTTGATGTATTTTATTTCATGAGATATTCGCTATAAACAAGTTTTCATCCTTTATTACAAATCATATTTGTGCAAAGGATTTCGTTTTCAAAAATCATCTATAAATGAAGATACATTTATTCATACATGGTATCTATTTATTACATTTCCGTGATAACCACTGTAGTAGAATATACTCCCTTGTATATCTCATATAAAATGGAAAAAGAACATAAAAATTGAATATAAATTGTGACTGTTTTTCACCTTAATTGATAATGCTATGTTTAAATATGAAGCATGAATGCCATTGTGAAAGGTTTCTGCCTAAGACAAGGAAGATAGGAACACTGTTAAAATATCCTCATAGTTCCAAGGGCTGCATATCACTTGCTCTGAACTTGCACTTGCTTTACTCTTTATAATGATTAGGTCCCTTCCCTTTCTTACCAATCTTACAATTTCTGTTACTGACCATAAGTTTTGAATTCCATCTACTCAAAGGAGACAGGGAAAGAACATTTTTCTCAAGAGAAATGAACAAATACATTTATTTAATCAATTGTCTGTCTACTATTGAGTATAGAATATGTGATTAGTTCAAGCAATCAATTTCTAAGATTGCTGACACAAGTCCTCCTCTTCTCAGGGCTGTGCTTTCTGGAGAATTTACTCTATGCAACTTATGAGGCTGGAATTGAGCTACTCTCCATAACAGCACTCTCTATGGTCCTGTGTTTTCCATTTGTTGCCAGAAGAGTGAGGTTAACATGAATATTCAGACATTCTCTTTCTCTATTAAACTGTCTTAATGCAAAAATCTTCTCCTCTACCTTCTATTTTCTTCTATGCTCAAAGAAGGTTTGCCTGGTGCAGCTGAGTGGGTGCTGGCCAGGAAAGTTGCCAGAGATGCATGATTTTTACCTGATCCATAAATATTCTATGGTGGAAGAAAAGCAATGCACTCATAAACAGAGTGGAAAAAAAGGTGCTTCAAGTTATTATGCTGTTATCTCGACTTTAACACTATCTTAAGTAATACAATTAATTTTGATGGAAAGAATAATTTAGAATACGATGGTAAATAGAGTATGACACATTTTTGACATGTTTTTAAGAAGTCTATATTGTATCAAACACTATAACTTTCTCTGATAAGATTTCTTAGATGGCTTAATGCTGTGGAATCAATCTATTTAAATTTAGGTGAAGAAATTAGATGGTGCCCCACAGGAGGTTCTTATCTCAAGTAGAAATGTCAGGATTTGTATGAATGTTACAAAACAAAGGAGGAATTAGGTGAGAGTTTTTGTAATTTTGGACTATACTGGTAAGGACTTTCCTCTAATACAGAAGATGACAGGATCATTTTGTAGGATGAATTAAATGACACTGTTGACTAGTGCAAAATAGAAAATGAAATTTAATAGTACAAAGTGAAAAGCCATGCAGGTTTTCTGTTTTGTGGAGAGAGATTTACAGGTTTCCATGGATTTGCTTCTTGTAAGAAGAGAATATGATGACATTTCAAATAATTTTGGATGATAAATACCAAGATACAGATGAACTACTTAGCTTACAAAATAACAGCAGCAAAAGATCAAAAAGTTATAAGTTAATCGTGAATATATTTTGATAACAAATTGGAAGACAGTTTCTAATGATGTGAAGAGTGATATTCTGTGTTTCAATTATATAAGAAAAATCTTAATGAGTTCAAGACAGAGTTCGATATGCTTATGAAAATGATGAAAAGAGGTAAGAAATAAAGTGTACAGAGTGAGTCTTCAGATAGCAAATATAAGTCAAGGGGTTTGATTTCAAGTGTGGGATATTGGTGTCACAGTCAATAAATATTAGAAGATGGTATAAATCTGAATGTATAACATAATCTACTTCCTCAGTCTGCAAGATATGTTAGCAAATTCTTCATCTTCTTTGTGATCTAGAACATAAATTATAACTGTCACTTCCTGTGTCTTCCTATGATACATTACAGTTGTGACTTTGGTCTTTTATTGCAGGTTTAAATTTGTTGTAGGATATTCAGCCATGCTTCATGGCCACTCTTGTTTGATGCTAAGTGAAGTAGATGTTTTGCAGTTCTTTCTAAGTTAGACATATTTCACTGTTCTTGTGTATGCCTGTTGTGTGTGCATTGATGCAGGTTCTTTCTTGCATTCTTTACCACCAAAGTTCATCAACTCCATAGCCTTCATCATCTATCAAAAATAGTGTCATGTGAAGGAATTGCTTCCCAGGTAAAAGGAAATTATATATGAAATAAAAATATCATCCCATTATCCAAGATGAGATTTTATTAAATACTCATCAATATAATACTTTCTAGACATTATTATTATTACTTTTATTGTGGTATGAAGGAGGTGAGAGGTAGGTTCAGGAATTCTCTTTACTACATATGGACTAAGAGCCTAACTTAGTACTTTTTCAAATTTCTCAGGAATGCAAAAAATGTGAGCACATGCAGTTGAAAACGTGGTTCTGTGAGATATTGCCTAGTTCAGCTTTATTTTTAGGTTTCCCAGAATAGATGTCTCTTTGGAAATGCTAACCCAGGTGTTACCTAAGGGACAAGTAGATTTTGGAGTTTTAAGTATAACAGATGATTTTACTCATAGTCTAAACAATTTTAAAAATGCTGTAATCACTCAGAATATTTACATATTTAAACACATTAAGGTAAATCTTCTCTGAGGGATAGAAGTTATTAATTTCATTGACAACTTCTTGCCAACATTTACATAAAGATAAGAAAATACGTGTGTCTTACTTGAACTTAATATTCCAGTTAGAATAGCTGTTGAAGAGAGAAGCCAAAAGGGGAAAAGTACATCCTTATGGCTAGAGAGACATTCAAGAAGTAAATATGTCTCTATAATGCTATGCAGAAATGGAAAAAAGCTTTCCTTACCCTTTCTGAATTTCCTTTTTGTTCCTAAAGTATTCCATTTCGTACTAGTACAAAGGATAAATAAAATGTATACACCTTTGAATGTTACCAGTCATAAAAAACCCCAAAAATACCTGTATTGGGTCTGATTGAGATAGGATTCATTTTCCCTTAGCAGTCCTCACTGTACTGTTCAAAACCAATAAAATACCCCAGAAAATGAACCACCAAACCAACCAAACAAAAAAAGCATAAAAAAATCTGTAATCAATTAAACACATTTTTTAAACTTTTCAAAGAGATTTTTTGTTTATAAGCACAAATTTACAAAGGGAAATATTTGGGGTTCATAAAAAAGCCTGCCTCAGATGTCTACTATCCAGCAGCAATACTCAAAGAGCTACACAATAATTACTAAATTTGTAAGCATGTGCATCACTGGTCTCAGGGCTGCTCAAGTGTTACTCTCAGGCTTGTCAGTAGTTTGAAATTCTCTGAGACCAGTGCTACAGATCTGTCCTTTAGAAGACATTATCTGCCTTCTGGTCTAGCTTATAACATGAAATTCCCTGTGTCCCTGCACTACTCAGGGAAGTAGTGGAGTTGGGAATGAAGGAGTGAAGTCGAACATACAAAAAAAAAGCAAAGGATGGGGAAAGGTGCTCTAAATTTTGTATTTTGTTTCTCACCATTTTCTTCTTTTTTAAAAGGCAATAAATTAAATTAATAAGGCAAGTCTGTTTTGCCCATGACAGTAATTGGCAGGTGATCTCCCTGTCTTTATCCTGACCCACAGGTTTTTTCATGCTATTTTCTCTTCCTGCCCTGTTGAGGAGAGGGAGTAAGAGAGCAGCTAGGTGGGCATCTGGCAGTCAGCCGAGGTCAGCCCCCTTCAAACTTAAACTCAGATATGAATGATTTGTGAAACTCCTAAGTGTTGTGGGTTTTGGGTTTTTTTTCCCAAAACTGGACAGACCAGAGGCTGTAAAGCTGTTAAACACTCTTTATCTAACAAACCTTGCACAGGATTCACATGCCAGTGTTTATCAAAGGTGTTCAATAGACAGTTAATTGTATTGTGGAATAGCTAACATGCTGATACCAACAGTCCTAAATATGCTTTTCCTAAAGTAGGAAATTCACAGCATAGTAAAAAGAACATGAAAATGCATACTTGTATATGATTTAACCCTTGGTTTAACCTAAGAGCGCATAAATTTGTATTTAAATAGAGATATAAAAAAATTAAGTGCTTTTGGAAGAAAAAACATGGTAATCAAAGATAATTTTCCACAGCAGGCAGATCCTTCACTATGTGAAATAAATGAGAGAACTGTTATCTATTTAGGTGAATCCCCACTTAGACCAAAATCTGCAACAGTATATGAGCATAAATTCAATATATTTTGTTTAGTATGAAGTAGAGCCTAAAAAATTTCCTTTTCTATGAGCCATAAAAATATACATTTTTAATTAAAATCTAGACATCTTTATTAGAAAAGGCATTTTCATGGACCCGGATCTTCTTATCTTAAAAGGATTATATTAATTCTCCTTAGCTAGAATTTCAGGATAGGTGTGGCAAGACACTAAGTGAAAATGATGGGGTGAAATAAAAAGCAAAAATGCTCACATAGTAAACTTTGTCACCCTAAAGAAAAACATGAGAAGACCAAGTGTTACTTTAATGCTTTCATTTCTTCAGAAGAATTGATTTTTTTGAGCTTTCAGTATGAAAAAATATAATTTTTAAAATATATATTTCTTATTTGTGTCATCATAGTAAGCCCAAAGGAAAGATCTATTAATTTCGGAAAAGTACTGGGTTTTATGTTTTTACCTTATCACTCATAAAACAGGTTTGGATTGGATATAATTTTTTCTGAAATAACACCCTCAATGACTCTCAAGTGGTAGTGTACCTGCATTCATTTGAGCTTTTGTTTCCATGTCTTAATCTTGTTTTTTCCCAGCACAATATTAATAACTTGGAAGGGAGGCATAAGTCATGCCCTTGGTTTTAACAAAATGAAGTAATTGGAGTATTAAAAGCACAACACTGGAATAACAAGATGACCTGTGTTAATTTTTCAAGTTCAGTTAAAGTTTGGTAGCAAAACAAAGGTGTTGCAGTACATCACACCAATTTTCCCTGATCAGAAGACATTTCTAAGCTTTCTATGTAATTATTTTTTCATGGCTTTTTGTCTTAGAAGAATATTAACATGAACCCTGGGAAGTCTCCATTATCCTGAGTTCAGGGAGATCTCCACTTCTGTTGATTTCTCTGCTGCCTTTCTCTTCTTAATCTTTTTAGCCACCAAAAAAAAAAAATCCATATACTGGGTTAAATTCAAAAGTTGTGGTAAGAAAGTTTACAATTCACTATTTTCACCTGTATCTCATTGAAAAATCTACTTTTTTAATGCTACCCCACATTGTAAAGCTACCCTGAAGGGTAGGTGAAGGAGTAGGCTAGAAAAGAAAACCATTAACAGAAGAAGAGAAGACAGGAAGGAAATTGGAAAACAGTAAATCGAACAACAGAAAAAAACATAGCTTTTCTTTTTGTTTTTATTGTATGTTCAATTCACACAACAGTGATTGTCCTGAGCACTCAGCACTGGGGAAAATTTAGATTTAAACTCAGCCTTAGTTTGACCCCAAGCCCATCTCTATTCCAAATGGAGACTTCAGTGACCCTTCTGTGCCATCCTGGATGCTCTCACTATTCTTACACTTGCACAGAGTAAAAAAATAAATTTTAATTTTTAGTCCTGAAAATCCTGCCAGAACTAATGCAACGAATTATGGGGTAAACAGCTGTTGCACTCCTAACCATGGCATGCAGGAGTGACACGACTGCTGACTTCCCCAAGGCATGATGCCATTCTCTGAATGATAACTAACAGCAGTGGGGGGAGGAGGGTGGCCCAGCCTGACAGCAGGCTTTGACCATACAGCTCAAACCCAATACAATTATTTGACTGAAACATCACTGATCTAAGAAACACATCTGTGTCTTTAATTACTAACTTGGAAAAAACCAATAGAGACCATATTAGTATGCTGGCTGTGTAGACATAAATGCTCATTATAAAATGTTCAAATGTAACAGAAAAAAAGAAGAAATGGCTCGTGGTTTAAAGGCTTCCTTCAGGCTATTGAAATCAAAAAGCAATCATTTACCTTGGTGGAATTAATTACTTTCTTCCTTCCTTTTAACCAAAATGTGCTTATTAATTTATTAATCATTGTCTAATTAATTTTGGGGTAATAGATGTTTAATATCTTTCCAAAGGGTGCAATTAAATATAAACTAGAGGATTTCAGTTTGTATTTGTGCATCTTTTTTTCTGCTCGCCAAGATGCTGAAGCACACTTTAGTAAGTTTGTTGGTATTATCATCACCCTTATTGCTTTTGTTTTTATTGTCTAGTGATCCTGCCCCTCTATGTTTGAGGCAATGAATGTCTATAGCAAAAAAAATACGAATTTTGCCTTCAGAACAAAATTTAAATAAGCACAATGAACTCAAGTGGAAGGCTTTCCTAAGGTACAGCTTCTGTGGATTTCTGAGTGGCTTTTAGAATGAAAGATACATGATCCTACAAATGCTGGAATTTCAAGGGAAAAAGACAGCAGTACTGATATATTGAGTCAATGCTATTTAATTTTGTTCATAACTCTTGCAACCCTCATTGTCTTCCATGAGTCATGTAGTTCTACTGATTTCTTTAATGTCTTCATTTTTCCCTGCTACGCCCTCATCTGTTCATTTGAAATATCATCTTAAACTAGACTCAATAAAAGCCCAGCCAGCATATATAAGGCTTTAACTACCAAAAGTCCTCAATAGGATTAGAATACTTTAGCTGTCACAGATATGCAACACAGGATATGGAATATTCAACTCTCTCCAACTTGAACATATATATAGATTTACTTTAACAATATTCATAATAACATATTTAAAATATTACTTATGTTACTCAGGGGGCCCACAGAATTAGGGGATTTATTAATAGATTGCTCTATCAGACACATTATAGAGCATAAAAATCCCATATGAATAATGTCTTGTTTTCTGGAAGGATAATATTGTTTACGTTATCATGTCCACATAATTGCTACACTATATGGTGAGCAAGACAATGTATATATATATATTTGTGTGTGTACATAAGCACATATATAGATAGATACATAGACATAGAAGCTTTTTGCAGCTCCCCAGAAAAAACCTGATGATCATCTCTAGCCTCTATACACCAATTTTGGATCCTTCTTCACTGTCAAGTCAGAACAACATCTGTCTAAAGCCATTATCAAAAACCAGTATGACACAAATCTTCTCTCAAACCATTTCATTATACTATATAAATAGCATTATCTGTATCCTGTCATATTTATTATGGATAATATTAGACATTCAAAATAGGCATGTGAATATTCTTATGACACCGAGCACATTGAGCATGTGAATGTTCTTATGACACCTGGCACCTTTCCCTTCAATGAGTGTGCAACTGTAACTTTCTTTTCATAAGCACAGTGTACTGAGAGTATCCAAGAAATGCATGTCTAATTTTAACCTGTCAAAGGAAGAGATCAGTTGAGTGAAATGCTGAATTGATACCAATATTACCTCAAAGTTTCATTCAATGAAAAGATTTAGAGGAAAAAAACCAAAATTTTTTATTTTTTAAAATTACTAAGATCTAGATAATTTATTAAATTCTGGCTTTATCTTGCTCTGTAAATAAATAAGGAAAGAATCTAGCTCATTAGGCGATCCAAGGAAGTCATGTTGTTTTGTCTTTTAGCTGTACAATTCACTGCTTCACCACAAATCTGTGCTTCATTAAGATCAAGTTGTAGAGCATGTGATTTTTTGCAGTCAGGGTGTGTCGTTTGCCAGCTCACAGTGCACAAAGCAGAACTGAAGAGACCAAATCTGAATCCTTGAGGTACTTTTTTTGTTCTTTACTAAACTAGGAGTAACCCAGTGTAACAAGCCAATCTGCTTCCTCTTCATGGATACTTTAGCAATGAATGATTGATGTTGTTTTCTTCAACCTTTTTGGGAATTTCAGGCAACTGAAGGATATGATCTACCTTGTCATATGTCACAGCCAGGTAAAATAGCAATATTGTATTATATCCCATTGGGGGTGCTGTTAGAGAGAAAATGAGAAATTAACATGTGGCTGTAATATATGCCAAGGTAGCATTTGCAGCAGTTAATAGACAGAAGATTAAAGGATAAAGAGCTGGAAAGATACCAGCTCTCACAAGTCCTGTTAATAATTCTTGCTTCTTGTCACAGCATTATCACTCTGCAAGAATTCCAGGACATGACTGCACTAAGACCTTGCCCTCTCCCTTAAGATACAGATTACATAAAAAAACTATTTTGAGCTCAGCTTGATGGACAAATTTCCACTCTATCTCTTTTTGTTTAACTTGCCCTAACTTGTACCAGCCTTATAAATATTGAAGAGATTGGTAAGCCTAAAATTAAATCTACCAACTTCATCTGGCTTGCAAGCAAGAGAGAATGCCCCTCTGCTCTCTCTGTCTGCTTTGTTGTTGTGAACAAAAACAAAAAGCAATGTGAATAACAGGCCCACCTCTCTTGAAACTCAGTGGTGTCAGTGTGGATGCCAATGTAATCTGCATATCTGAGGAACTTCAAAGGATTAAAAAGTGAGTAGAGTGTCTTTAAGTCTTAAATCTGTCACATTATCATCAGTCTGCTTTAGGTTCCCATCTTTGCCTGCTTTTTCATTGAATTCCAGGTAGGACACATCCTGTTCTTTCCCCTTTTCCCTAAAAGCAGCTGCATGAACATTGAAACATGCAAGGAAAACATTCCCTTTCTTTTACCCAGAACAAGAACAACCTCTAGAAAGCATGAAAAATCACTACAATGAAAGTCTTGACCAAAGCCTATGTGTCTGATACAGAGCACATTAAATTTCCCAGAAGGAAAATACATTTTTCACCTTATTGCCATATAGAAAAACACACAATAGGTATAAATACTAGGTATAAATACTCCATTGAGGAAAGCTTAGTCATCAGATTTGAAGAAAACTCTATTTTCCAAGAAAATAGAGATTCCTCTCATAGAGATTCCCTCGAGATTCCTCAGGGCCTGGCATTTCAGCAGAATTTTATTGCATTTTTTTGAAGGTGGTAGCAATGCCAAAGGTGTTCTCTGGCATCAGAGTAACACCAGTATCAAGTCCTTGTGCTGTGGTACAAATTGATGCAGGAGTGTCTCCACAGAACTGTTGCAGTAACAGCCACATAATGTAATAAATACTTAATATTTTATAAATAATTCTAACTTAGAAACTCACCCTCCAAATCTTCTCATTTAAACCTTTCTCTAGAGTGTTTATTTTTCTGCTTTATTAAAAATCACCACATCTTACAGAATGCTGCAAAAATTGGAAAAGTTCCATCATGTTTATTAAAATGTCCTGTATTGGACAGCTTTATGCAAGCTGGTTTTAATTCAACTTAGAATAGAAGGACTTGTCTATAAAAAATCTTGATGATGCTTACTATGGAAAAAACTGACCTTCCTCTCGAATGAATCCATGTTGCCAGTTTTCCCAGCGAACTTCACTCCTTACATATATACATGTGGGGGTATGTGTTTAGAACAATGTACAAAAAGTGGTCCTTAAACAAGGCAATCTCAACTCAGAATAAAAATATAAAGGCAGCAAGCTGCCTATAAATGAAAAATTAAAAAAAAAAAACCTGAACAAACAACAAAACCAAAGAAATTTAGCTAGTTTAAAGAAAAAGTAGCTTAATGAGGAGTTGTATGCAATAAATTGAAAGTAAATGAATGTCAACTTTTTTTATGGGAAAGTGCCAAGATATATTTGTGAATGTGCAAATTTTGTGATATTTGATAATACTGTTTTGTAAACCAGACAATATTTCTAAATATATTAATCTCCTTATTAAAATTCTACATATCTGGAAGCAGGATTTCCTCTACATGTTAAAACTAGGCAGCTGCAAATTCTAGCCATAAGTCTTCTGGCTAGTTGGAGAACTTCTAATCAGTCTGTTCTGTGTAGATTCTCTAGTTTTTAAAAATACTTGAGTTATAATGCTGATTTTTCATCCGTTTGGAAAGTTGTGTTGGATATTTACAGAGTATGCCTGAACACAGGCATCTAATGCTTTCTCGGTTATGGTTGTACCTAACACAGTCAGAGAGGGCCCTTACGGTAGCTGGAGGCTAGGCAGGAAACTCTAGGATAGCACAAGTTTTAGTACAGTCCATGCTCAGGCAAGTAAATCATGTCCAAAAGCCTCCCTCCTCCATCTAACCAAGTTTTTATGAAACTTACAGAAACCCAATACATCTGAAACTTTTGTCTGGCAATTTTTGTTTAAATCTGTCAAAAGTTTCAAACACACAGGCATAATGGTGTCCCAAGACTCATTTTCTTATGAAATCATGTTCAAATGCCACACTGAAATAAACTGTAAACACTCCAACCCACAAATTTTAGATTTGGTACAAGCATGAGGAAACAAGCTCCACTGAACTTCTAGGAGCTCATCTGCAGATGCCCCTCTAACTTCTCATTAGTCTTAGCAAACTGCAGATGCTCATGTAGAACTACGATAACAGCCCAAGAACCAGTTGGACTCCCATGGGGCTTTGTTTGGTTTTCTTTTCCATTCTCTTCACACAGCAGTGAATGGCTCATGTTCAGTGTCTATCCTCACACCTCTTGTTACTGAGACAAGACTGCCTGAACTACTAGTGTGAAAAGATAAACTTACACTTTAAGGTTGCTTGCTCTTGAAAAGCTTATGCCACATATATTTTAATATGTTGCTTATGTATGGAAAATAGACCTTCATCTTTTCTTAGGTTCCCAGGTCAACAGTACCTCCTACAAAAGATGATGGTCATATTATCATCCATGATTTTGTTTTCACAAGGCATCCATGTCTTCTGTTCACTAACACCTTGTAACATAAATAACAACTAACATCAGTTGCTCACTCTCCATGATCCCCAGTAAACTCTGTAGTTTTGCTAGCTCACCTAAGATATGTTATTTGCTGTTTTATTTTGAAGAATTTTTTTGAAGAGATATTTTTAACCTATCTTTATATGTGACTCACTTGTTGCCCTGACCTAGTCAGCATGACTGGTGTTTGTGCATGCTGGTTTTATCAGAGCATTAATACAGAATGAGGTAATTATGTCTGTACATTACCAATTAATTGATTAGCAAGCTCTATTGCAATATGAAAAAAAAAACCAAAACAACAAAACCACAAAGTGCAAACCAAACAAAAAACCAAACTAAACCAACCAACCAACAATAACAAAAAAGAAACAAACAAAACACACACACACCCAATAACAAAAAAAACAAAAACAAAACCCAAAACAAAACAAACCAACAAAAAAAGCCCGACAACCAAAACAGTCATTTTGCCATAGTTCCAGTTCTCTTCCCATGGTTTGGAAGGTGAAACTCAATAACACACAAAAAACCTGACTGCTTCTTAAGCAAGAAGCTGCAGGCTGTTTTATGGGAATCTTTAACCATAAACCACACCGAGCCCTGTAATTTACTTACATTGCTCACTGGAAAGATGGTGACCCAGGGATTTTAACCTGACATTCAAAGGCTTCCAAGGACTCTTAATTATTTCCAGAATATTGACAAAAATATATATGGAAGCAAATTAAACAGGAAAAAAAGAATGCCTGAACACACTAGCTACTTTACCAGAAGGAGAAAGTGTGTTGTTTTTTTTTTTATCACTGGTTTGAAAGATGTGAATACAACTCATTTTCATCAGACTTTCTGGAGTTTAGATTAGGTTGACGAACTGGAAAAAGAAAAGAAAAATCTCTAAATCTTATCGCTAAGACTTAAATTTTTAGTCTTAGATTTTTCCTCATTATATCAAGAAAGAAAATAAAAGGCCACAGATTTCTTCATTTCCTTGTGCCAGTGAGAGCAACTTCTGTTTTCTGCACAGCAGATGATTGTTCATTTCTTCCATTTTTCTTGTTTTGCTGTTAACAAATTCCCTTTATACTCCTCTCAGACTTAAAGATCCTATATTTTATTTTAAAACTTTCAGTCTCACTAATATTTGTTTAAAAAAGAAATCATGTCTTGTTTCCTTTTAAAACTCTGAAAAGTCATCAACACTCATTCTGTTTTTCCCAGGCTGTGGCTTCAGACCAGTTCACAATAATGAAGACTCGGTACCCAGCTCTACAGAGAACAATTTGGATAATTTATGTAAACAGACATAAATATTATATAATGTTTAAAAACATAATAACAGTGGAACTATAGAGAGAGATCCTAAGTTAACTGAATTGCCCTCTGGAGATGCCTATCTCTTTCATGGAACCCTGGATAACTGGAAGGAACTCCAGCTGCCTCAGCTGAATGCTTAAGTGCGATGAATCCTGTCCCTGTCCTAAGTTTCCTTCTGAAACACAATTTTTTTTCAAATATTCTTTAAAAGAAGAGATATATAATAAAATCTTTCTTACTTGCTCTTTGCTGGAAAAAAAAAACATTACCAGGTTGGAAAAAAGGTTAGAGCATGTGGGCACAATGAGGTCCCAAGTCTTCAATGACCAATTTACACAGATGAAGACTGGATTTTTTGACATTAGATGTTTCCTGGGCTGATATTTCTCAAGAATTAATTACATTAGCAATTTTTTTCTATTATTTGTCAGAAAATAATGAATTCCTTCTTTTGGATATGCAAAAGAAAAAAAGTTTTTTAAAAAATCAAATCTCTGAAATTCTCTGCAAGTTAAAGCCATATTGTGCTGTCTGAGTTGATGCTCAGAAGAGCATAGGGCACTGATTTAAAATATTCTGTCTCTACCAATCCAGTTTGGTTTTTTTGCATCTGTATGTAAGAAAATGTTCTCTGGACAGACTTCTTATGCACAGATTCTAAACTTATTCTGCAGTCAAGGCAAGACTGCATGAATCACCTTTTCTTCCTACTTTTCTTTCTCTCTGGCTTTTCAAAAAGATCTATTTATCTCACAGCCCCAGAGCCTGGGGATTCACATTCTTTACACTAGTTCTGTTTTCTTATGTATCGACTTTCTTCTATTGCCTTCACATGAAAGTTTGGTGATGCGCAATTATTTTTAAGAATATACTGGATGACCAGACATTAGTACTAATCCTACATTAAGAGATTTTGTATCATTTTCACAAGGATTATAAGAACCCATGAACAGGCTAATCTAAATACACATATTCTGATAAACATTTCATGAGTTTCAAAGATGAGAGGCATCTCTCAGTTGCCCTACTGGTAATACTGGAGTTAAATTTCAGACAGAGATGACAAGATCATTTAAGACAAATTTAGTTCCCCAAAGCTGTGACATGGTGAAAGACAATTCACTTCAACTCAGGTAGCTGCATTCCAGATCAGGGATTGTGGGAGTTTTTGGGGTTTTTTTGGTGTGGGGTTGTTTTTTTTTCTTTTTTAGGGTGAGGGGAGGAGTTTTTTCAGTTATTACCAGTATTTTGAATTATAGGGAAAGGCAAACTGAAAACTCTGAGTCAGATTTCAAGGGAGACGTGCATTTCCTCTTTAGTATTCCCATTTAAATATAGCTACTCTATTTAAATTGTCATGCTGTACCTAAATGTTACCTGAAAACCTATTCAAAACATAGATTTTTTCAAGGTATAATTAATTCCCATGCCTGTGTCTAACAAATTAATTCTCATGCCCAGGTTTGACACTGTGGTAAAATCCTCATTGAATCTGAACAAAGCAAACAAATAAACCAAAATGAGAGAAAATGTTTAGGTTTTGGTTGAAAGAAACAGTTCGGTGAAAAGTTAATATCATACACTAGAGCTTTGTTTACATCAGTAAGGGTTTGCAAGGTGCCCATTAGCAGAGGGGCCTTCAATCACACCATCTTTCCATCCCCTCTGCACCCTGTG
Source organism: Drymodes brunneopygia (assembly GCA_013400955.1). Classification (NCBI taxonomy): domain Eukaryota; kingdom Metazoa; phylum Chordata; class Aves; order Passeriformes; family Petroicidae; genus Drymodes; species Drymodes brunneopygia. The sequence continues at coordinate 1,032,864 of VZTZ01030498.1, read as the reverse complement.
CAGTACAAGCCTTTACTTCTGCCCTGGGGGACCTTCTGTGCAGCCTGCCCACCCCAACAAGGATCTGCTTGGACAAAGACTGAGGTCTGCCTGGAAGAAGCTCTAAGTGAAATGACTCTAAGAAAAGGGCCTTACTAGACTCTTCATTATTAGAATGCCTATTAAAATGTACCATAATGTGAGGGTCTTATAACCTCACCATGTAAGCCTGTATCATTATTCTAATTTCAAAATAAAAGGTTACTCTGCTGTTGTCCTTCTTGGGCTTTGTATATTCTGTCTATGCATATGATCTGATATCACTCATTTGATATTGTTCGTATTTACTGGGTAAATACTTTTAGAAGTCTACTGAAGGCACAATAACTACAAACATCCTATCAGGCAAGGAAAGAGTTAAGTACTGTGTCAGACTCAAAGTATAAATGATTGTATCAGCTGAAGTCTGTGTCAAATATGATGCGATTTGCAGAGCTGCACGTGAGAATGTCAACCTTCTTTGTTCCCCTTTGTAGTTTAGTGACAGTGACTTTATACAGTCTAGCAGCAGTGTCATGAATATTCTCAGGAGTAGGTGGATGGCATATTCATTGAGAGCTGTACAGTGGATTGCATACAAAACCAACAATATTTTTGAATAATGTTAGTAAAACTGTGATATGTCTGCCACCACTTTTCATATTTTAAACTCATTTGTCTCCATTTGAATCTTAGCTATGTTTATAAGAAGCTCTTGTTTTAGCTATGATGGCATTATTTTCCTAGTGAGAAGCTCTGAATTTTTTGAAAGAAATATGTTTTAACCTGAAATAACCCCCTTGCTACATAAACAAGTGAAATAGCTGCAAGAGAGCTTAATTGACCTTACATATATTTTTGTTCAAAATAAGTGTCCTTTGGGTCAATTAGCAACCTTAAATGTAGCATCCACAGGAACTCTGAAAAAAGCAGGTTCCGTCTAAATAAGACATGAATTGTCTGTCCAATCCAACAATCTATATAAAAACCATTTAGCAAAACCAAAATGATCCAGTTCTGGTTTGCTCTGTAATTTAAGACATTATAACAAGAAATCACTACAGTTGTGGTTTGGCAGATAAATGCAAGGAAGGGACTTGTGGTTTTAACGTAAACCTGCAACACAGGAAAAGTGTTTTCTATTTTTGATCTGGGCACTGACTTCTTCAGTACCCATGGATGACTTACAGTTCCTGAAAGGTGAGTGTCCAGTGATCCCAGTGACTTCATCTGGGATGTGGTCACTCACTATTTCTGAAAAAAATGCCTCACCTTCTCTATGAATTAGATTTTCTGTCAATGATTGATGCTTTGAGATGGTCAGTTTGGGCTTGAGCACCCATTATTTTATCTCTTTCTAACAGTTTGTCTGGCGCACATGAGAAGAATAGTAAATGAAATATTAACACGAATTTTCACTATCTATTAATGCCACTACAAATAGGTGTTGTTGGTTCTCCCCTAAAAACTTTGGTGTTATTTTCAGTCGTTATTCCCAGCAGTGGGTTTACGTCTTCTCAACAACCTTGTGCTTCAGGAATGAAGCTCTTCTCCCAACTCCTCAGAACATCAATTGAGAAATGATGCATTAGGATTACAATAGTTTTTAGTAATTAGGTGAAATGGCACATTAGGGATACAATCACCCTCTTGTGGACATCTTTCATGTCTGAATTCTCTAGAACAGCTATTTCTTGGGAGAATACATTTATAAAAACTCCTTAATACAATTTTGTTTTCCGTGCTCAGTTCATATATATGCCATACCTATGGTATTCCACATTCACAAGCATGCTATCACACATAGAATGTAGGTGCATTTGTAGCTGTACACACATATAAAAAGGTTTAATTTTAGCTAGAAATAAAAAAATAGGATATCTCTGGAGTATATATTTTAGCTTTCTTATCAATTTTACTATAGGTACAGGATTATTTAATCTGCTGGAAATTAATTTGCATTGCACCAGTCACATAACCCCAACACAGAAACCTATGATGAAAGATGAGTATCTTGTCAGTACTTAGAAAACTTTCTGTTTGATGTTCCTTTCTCAAAATTTTCATTTGTATTTTGAGGTGCCAATGGTAAAATTACAAATATAAAGTGTTTTGTCAGTTTTGAGATTTTAATACTTCCTCACCACCCTCTCGAAAGACTGTCACAGCTGTAGTTACCCTTGTGAGCAAACATCTTAAAATAAGGAACAATGTTTTTAAAATTGTGAAGCACTTACTGACAAAACATAGTCTAAATCACTTCAGTGGTTGATATAAGTCTCCCCAGAGAAAAACATTATTAATAAATGTAATTAATTTGGTGAGGCAATATATACGAAGATATGCAACAGTGAACTCATTAATTTCTGTTGAAATAATTATTTACAAATATTCATCTGTTTTCCCAAGACATATTAATGAGTTGGAAAAAATGTTTACATTGTATGATTGGCTGAAAAATAGCTAAGGACTTTTGCCTTTTAAAATAGCACTCATTTTCATAATTTGAAACAGAAGTGCTAACTTGATTGTACCTGAGTTAATGCAAAAACTGCAGCTTTCAGTCAACCCAAATTACTAACAGATTTACATTAAAATTATTAAATAATTTAGGTTACAGAAAAAATATCTGTCAGAAAATGTCATTTTGTCATTTCATTTTGAAGTAATATCTTCATTGGTATGGTTGCCTACAGCTAATTTTTGAAAGGGTTGAAATTGAACTAGGTCTCAGTTTGTTATATCTGAGATATGTTTGTATTTGTTTCACCTAGAGAATTTTTGTTGACTCTATATAATGTAAACATTTTTTCTGTAAATCTTGTATTGTTTTCAAGGTTTTGCAGCATAGGCTATTTTCTGAGAATTTTTTATCCCTTTTTTCCTACATTTTTCTTAGAGTAAACTGCTCCATCAATAACATGCAATAGATGAGAAAGCACTCCTTTGACTAATGCTTTCTTTCAGAAGGTATCAATTTACTAACTCTGTAGAGAATTTCTGCATAGATTGAAAACCTCAACACTCTCAATGTTGTTGACACCAACATTTGAAAAGCATATTTTAATTGTATCCTTTCACCATCATTCTCCAAAAGATTCCTTACACATAATTCTGTCTTTCCATTCAATGACTACAGTGAGTTGACAGTATGAGAGTTTCTTTCTTTCTTTTTTTTTTTTTTTTTTTTTTCACTTTTGGCTTCCTGTTTCATGTTGCAAATTTTCTGGCATTTTCTCAGATAATTTTATTTGGAGAATGTTGACCCAAGATCAAATCATGTTAATAGACTTCATCAAGGGTGAGATTCAGTTGCCTAAATGCAGGCACCTCATGCCATTTTTACCCTCTCGGGTATCCAGAATATATGCAAAGAACTGGCAGATAGAGCATGGGCCCCTCAGGACACCCATGCCTTTCTGGAGAGCCTGATGGAGGTCTGAGACATATCTTTAGAGGAAAACCCTAAACTAAGGAAGAAACAACATTCCCAATTGTTCTCTCACAATATATATTTTTGAATCTCTTACTGAAAATGCACAATGCCATAATTTTGTCTGTTTTGCAATGTGTAATTATATTTTTAAGGTTGTTTGCTGATTCTTCTGGTTTTAGTCTTATTTAAGGAAATACAATCCCTAAGGAAGCACTCAGATCACATTTAATGCTGATGTCAGTGATGACATAGATACTAGATACTAGAGCAAGCAATAAAAAAGAATCTCACTATTATGGATTTCACCATGTTTATAAAATAAATCAGAACCTTCACAGTCTCTTTATAGTCAATCTTCTCCCCTAAAATTTTTTAGCATTATGAGGTCATATAATGAGACAGTGCTGTAGGATTATGTTCACTAAAACAGAAAGCCACAGTTACTGAAAGGTTTATGTTAGTAAAAATAAAACAAGACACAAGAGAACTGTTTGCAGATAAAGTATCATTAAGTCACTAATCCATAAAGGCAGTAAGTGACAGCAATAGAAGGTAGAAAACAAGAGATCAGGGTGTAATAAAAGTAAGCCACACTATTTTTGTAGAGTTTCAATATATGTACTGTATGTTTTATGAATTTTAAGCATGAATGGAATTCTGTGCTTGCCTAATTGGGGCTTCACACTGGCTATGGGCCAGTCAGGACTGTAGGGACTCAAAGGCTAATAACACTACAAACCAGTCTATGTTCTGCACTGCTCACCATCCATTTTTAGAAAACGAACGGAAAATTTGGGACAGCTATGGTGTGTTGAGGTTTTCTCTTGACATTTGAAGCTTGATATATATGTCTTGTTTTTGTGTCAATTAGTTATTTCAATTTCAAATATTCCCCTGAAAAAGTAATGGATTTTAAATTTTAGGCTGACAAAAGCAAACCTGTATTAAAGATGTCAATAACTCTGAAAGTGGATATAGATTTTGGCAGAAAATTTGGGGTTGGGATTTTAATGAAGATGCTGAATAAATAAAAAGAAAGTACATTCTTGGAGATGCATTCTCTTTATTCAAAGTAATAAGACTTGAAGTGGTAGTAGAGATATTAAATGTAGTTGTAAATGTTGTAGTTGTAAGTTGTAAGGTTTTTTTAATGCAGCTATTTCTTAAACTCCATTTCAGAGCATTGATTTTGTCTTAAATCTGACTTCCACTGGAAACAACAAAACCCAGTTTTCAGAAAACTGAAAACTCATAGAGATAGAAATAGCAAGATTAAGAACTTTAACAGTTTATAGAAATTATAAGTATTTTCATGAGCAGCAAAGATAACAAAGACAAGTTTCCTCCAAATGTATATCTTACAGATGACATATCCATTGTCTCACAAGGTTTGATGCTCACAGCATTTTCTCCCACACAGAATCTTTTCTGTCTGATAATCTATTTGAGTTCATATAACACAGTATACTTTCATGAACTTAATCCTACACAACACACACAAACATGCAAACAGCACAAATCTCACAATTGTCAAATCCTTAGGAACTTATTTTTATACATCTGATCACAGACATTTGTTCTTCAATGTCTGACACTAACTTTAATTAATTGTGTTGAGTTGTAACTATACCCAAGTCACTTTTGGATTTTCCAAATTAGTCTCTTTATAGCCTTCTGTAAAGAGCTAAAATTACTTTGGCTAATTGAGGTACTTTGTTTATAGTAAAGATCATAATAAAGAACAGGAAGGAAAAGACATACACTTTTTTATTTAAACTTTTTTTTCACCAAGGTATATTCAAATAAAAAGGAAAATCTGAAAAGGTTAAAATGCTGGAAAGGGAAAAGACTGAAGGTGCAGTGAAGGCAGTCTCCTGTGGCTCTCAGATATACAGCACCTGTCCTAAGGCTGGAGGACTTAATCGCAAAGACCAACAAATAGTTCTTCCTTTTTCTTACTGCAGCATATTGTCAAAAATACTAATTAAGCTGTATTTTTTCAGTGACTGCGGCTGTTTAGATCAATATAACACAGCCTATGCACTGTACATTGCAGTGGAGTTCCAACATGAAAGCTAGGAGCAAAAAACATCCTTGGAAGGTAGAACAGATATGTAAAAGTCAATTTTAATTTAGACATTAATGTAATTATACCATGAATATCATCTGTAGACACATATCAAGGATATGGCTATGCACCAGTAGTAGCAATGGCAATGAGTAAATCAGTATCAGCACAGACTCACTGCTGAGCCATTTCTTTCGTATTCAGATACAGCAGGGGCATGCCCAAGTATCATTTGGGAAATGATACCTCAGCCAGCATACAATGAAATTTTCAGTATTCTGCCTGCTCCCTCCTGCCCTGAACTCATTACACCTCCCATTTAGCTCATTCAGATTGTATTACTGGTAATGCTAATATTTCCATATTTCCTCCAAAGTACATTTTAAAGCAATTATTAGAAACTAGCTTCCTATTTCACTTCTCATATCAAAGTACAAAGTCCATCATTTTAATATAATTAAAAAATCCATTGGCAGTCAAGGCATGCCACAGATGGAACACTAGTCATTTCATATTTTCCTGATGAGAGCTATGTTTCTGCTCATTTTTGACCTGAAGAAAATAAGAAAATGGATAAAATAATTAACCCTCCCCTGTTTTCCATGAGACTGGAAAGAGATGCTATGACACAGTTTGAACAGGCATTATGACTTGGGAGATGCAGAAGCAGCACAATGACTACTCTGTACATGGCAGTGACACAGAAGAAGATGACAGGATTAATTATATCCTCTCCACATGAACTCATGAATCTTCTCTTTCTGGAAGCCTCCAAAATTGTTAATTTGATATCTAAAAGTTTGGTGAATTTTGCTGGTATTTCTCATTTAGCTTAGAAAGAAAGATAAATCAAAAATTCTTTAGCAATCACTGAAAGGTAGGACACAATGTTGTGTGGGTTTTTTTTTTTAAAGTTTCACTATATTTGCCTTTCAAATTCCCTGTTGTTTTGTGTGGGGAAATATGCACTCAGGCTAAATACTGAGTAAACTGACACCAGTAATAAATCTTGTGTATACAGAATGAATCTTAAGCCTAGAGTAAAATAGTAATACATTACCTGATCAGTTACAGAAGCAATCAAGTACAATGAAACAGAGTAAAACAAATACTGGAAATAACAGATGAAAAAGGTTATAAAAGAAGCCGTTTTCTTTAGTGTCTTGGAAGTCAGGCTATCAGAGTTAGAGCTGAAATTAATCAGGCTAAAACATCTACCAGAACTGAGATTCCTGTAGTCTCTGTGGGCAGATGAGGACACTTGAAAGAAGTGGGCCAAGTATAAAGAAAGCAACTATATAGTCAACATCATTAACAGTCATGACTTTACCAATGGCTTCCCACTTTTAATTATAAAGAGATAAGGAAATAGTCAAACTTGAGGAAAAAACAATCTTTTTTTCCACTATTTACACAGCTGTAAACTTTCCAATTCATACTCTTAAAGCAAGTTCCAAATGAAAAACAACTCCTGAACTGCTTCCCAATTCACAAGTAGAGCTTCCAGGAGAGGGCTCCAAAGCAATACTAGTACTCAAGGGAAACTGCCCAAACATCACTGTCCCACTTTGAGAAAGAGTTAATTAGTTTTAGATTAATTATAGGTTTCATGCCCTTCTGCCTGCAAATTTGAGTGTGACTTACACTAAGATGGAAAATGAAAGCTATGAGCTAACATGGGCTGTAAATATTTTGACTTAGAATAATGTAGCTAAAGTGGCAATATGAAAAAAATTGATAAAAATTATAACAAACTCTCATTACTATTTTTAAATTGTATAATATGTATATATAAATAATATATATAAATAATATATATAATGGAAAAAGCATAAATACTATGTAATAAAGGAAAAGAAAACAATTATCACCCATATCTTTTCCTAAGATACATTTCTGTGTAAACAAAACTGTCTAGTTCTTCTAGAGAAATAGCAAATAACTAGGCTGTGGTCAACACTTCAACCACTGGAAAGAGGGAAGACCAAGGGATCCAGATACACATACGAGATATTTGAAGACTTTTTAACTAATGACCAAACCAAAATAATAGTTAAACCTTCAAATGAAATATAACTTCAAATGCTTCAATGTTTTAAACATTTAAATGAGTTATAGCTTTAATTGAGATGAAATATTTTAAAATACGCCACTTTTTCCTCACTAATTCTTTTACTATTGAGTTTGAGATTTGTCTCAAGTGTAGGTATTGAATGGCCAAAATTTGCACTTAGGATATTCAGTCTTAGCCAAGTAAATAACATTTAAATTCAAATTTTGTTAGATGTTGAGTGCTTTGATTCTGTGTTTAATTTAGGCCCAGCACAGCATCAGATTCAAGCGGAACAAGGATTTAGGTTTGAAATCAGGATCTAGGGTTTGGCTCTGTCTCCAATTAATTGCGTAAAGCTGGCTCAGGGATTTTTAAAAGTCTCTGCTGAACATTGTGAAAGATGGATGAGGTGAAATTCCCAGGCACAAAAAATGGAGGAGTGTAATATGTTACTGTATAATGTACTAAACTCAAAGACACAGCTTATTCCACTCAGACACAGCCAAAAGAGCCACTGATGCCAAAAATCCCAAGGAAATATAAGGTTAGTTTTGAATTTTTTGGTTTACTTCCAAATATTTTCCATCTTCAGGCACACAACTAGCCAGAGCCTATAAAAAGTGCAGAAACCTAAACACTGAGCCTGCCATGCTGACCTCCCATTTGCAACACCCTTCATGTGATGGGAAAGGTTTCTCCACGCAGTCCCTCCAGCCTCTGGAGCTGCAGGGGATGACTGTCTGCTGGACCTCACAGTGAATTTGTCACATGAATGTCCATAGCAGCTTGTAGAAGCAGGCCACAGGGCTTCTTATGAAAGCAAAATGGGACACAAAATGTGCATGCCTGTCATACACTCATCTGTGAGCAACTGCTCAGAGGTGCAAATTTATGTCAGCTGATGCCTGAAGCAAGAGAAAAGCAGAGTTCCTGACCTGGACTTGTGTCCTTCAGGAACAGTATTTCTCTGCCTCTCTGAGGAGTTTTCTTATCCATACCCTTCTCTAGTTTTGAGGAAAGTGCTGTTTATATATTTTGGGGTCTCTATCACAGACTCGTCCAGTTTTCAGGTGGTGCATTTCAAGCGAGTTAATGTACCTCTGTGTTTTGAAAATTCCTTGTAGCAACAAGTATAAAAGATGTCCTCCAAGACCTATTTGTGAAGCATGTGCACTTCATTAATGCCTATCTTGTGATTTACAATGCTATACACAATGTGGTGTTGCTGAATGGCTGATCAGCTATTCAAAATATTGAATTTTGAAGAAAAGATACAGAGGTTATCATTACCAAAAAAACCCCACAAAAACCCAAAAAAACACCCAGAAAAGCAAACAAAAACCACAACAACAACAAAAAAACCCAACTCCTGCAAAAAAAACCCCACAACTATGTGTTTTGAAACATATTTCCTGATTCTCATTAATCCCAAGGTTCACTAGTAGAGTCTAAGAAACCTAAAGCCTGTTTTTGGGAAAACAGCTATTTCTCTTCAGATGCTTCCAGACTTAAAACCTCACTCATTTAAAATGGTTTTGGATTATTTCAGTTCATCTGGTCAACCATCTATAAGGGTTGAGTTAATCCATCTGAACCCTTCTGTTCATTCCAAATGCTATTTAACTTTTTGATCTGACAGTTTAATGCTGTCCCATCACAAAATATATGTTCCCACTGAAAACAAACATTTTTCATATTAGCAATAGAGACAACTTCAAGGGATGAGGTTATCATGAGGCAATTGCACCCCAGAGGGATTACAGGCACTTATATCATGATAACCTTATCTTCAGTGTGCCTTATTAAATAATTACAAGACTGCCACAGCCAAATATAAATACCCATAAGCTTTTCAGCCACAGGCTTATCACTAAATAAAGGTAAATGTTTATGTGAGCCTGGCAACCTCTATCACTCATGCTAAAGCATCTAAACAAATCAGCTTTCCATTTAAATGATGACAAACAATGTTGAGCTGGTCTTGCTCTAACAGGATGTTTGCCATTAAAGTGTGATTGCACAGAAGACTGAGCTCTTTCTCAAAATTTGTAGAATTTTTTGGATTGGAGGAGATCCCTACAAGTTCACTGACTACATTATGAACCCCTGCCCAAGTCCTCTGATGCATGTAGGCTTATGGTGATGGAGTTTGTATTAAGAATGGCTATGAATCAGGAAATCATTCTTCATAATTTTGTTTCCAGTGCTGTTTTCAATATCTGTGCTGTCCGTTGCTCTATAACAAACCAAGCTTCCTCATTCCACCCTTTAGAACTGTGGCAGAACCGTTCAAATGGTACTCCTGGAAAAGTAGAAATAAACATTTCTTATGCATACGTATTCGAATTTCAAAACCATTGAATTTGTTAATATTCACAGACTTTTTATCCCCACTTGCAATTAAAATGTTAGTGACTGAATTTACTGGAAAAAATTAAATTTTAAGCTTCAGCAATCTAATATTCACCAAAAATAAAGTAACAATGAAACGTGATAAATTCACCCTGTACTGGTTGATTTTATGACTGCAATTAAACAAGAAAAAATAAATTCCTAAATCATCCCCGACATTGATTTTTTTAATGTGTCCAACCATGTAATTATATTTCTTTTGAAAAAAATACTTCTTTCTTACATTATGCTAACAATGCCAATAAAAGGTGATGGTAATAAACCACAGTATGAGCAATGTCTGTCTCCAGGCTAGTCCAGCTCAGTAGTGAAATTCAGACACAACGTCTTTCCAAACTACTTACAGAAAGAGATAAATGTCATAAGCAAGTCACAAGAACTGGGAATAGTAAATCAATCTGAGAATGGCTGGCACTGAGAACAGACTAAGTAAAAACTGTTTGCGGCAAAAGTTTCCCATGTTCCATGGTGTACATAAAACAGCAGATTTTACAGACTGTACAATGAGAAGCAGATTAGGAGCAGAATTCCTTTAGCTATCCCACAGGCAGGAGTGGGGAGAAGAGAAAACTATTCTCATAAATGAGGAACATGGAAAGGGAAAAGTAGTTCATGTTCTCTTACAGAGTATAAGAAGAGCAAAAGTGTCAGGAAGTAAGTGTTTTGTTAAACACAGAAGGGCCTCAAAGCTGTGTTTTTAGGTCTTCAGTAGTTTATATCAGTAGATGCTAACACAATTAACCCCAGAAAAAAAATTGTAAATGATGGGAATTTGCCCCAATAAGCTGTGAAAATTTAACCTGGTTGAAATTTAAATCAAGGTAAAATTATTTGACCCCTCTTGATTTCCTGTCAACAAATCACTGCCTTCTGGGCATGGGACATACATGAACTTTTCAAGTAATTCAACGTGTTGATACATTTCCCACATCCAGTAGTGATTTGAGATAAAATGTAACCATTTTATCACCTTCAAGCATAGGTCCTACTTGTTAAAATGCATACAAGTTTGCACTTAAAATCTATTCTGTGCCTAATTGTCCATTTTTTAAAGCACATATGCTTATTCCATTCTAAGACAGGTCTGGTTAGAAAAGGAACATTTATGTATTGCATTTATTTTTCATAAATCCACTGTGCCTAGAACTGATCAACATATCCTCCTTTAATTGCTTACAGACTGACAACTACCAGTGTATTAATCATTCAGCTTGCTCAGTACAACAATGCAATTCACAGGTCTGTGATCCCTTGTGTCCACTTGTTTTCCTTACCAAAAATAACTCATAGTGTAACAGCAATAATTCTGCCCAGGATGGATTTTTTCCCCCCTCAGTTTCTCGACTGGATTCTATTGCAAGGAAATCTCAGAAGTAATTGACTTCTTTGCTTATGTGTTCAACATTACATAAGGAGTGTAATAAAGCTTTTCTTGCCTGGAAAAAGGAATATTTTCATATTATTTCTCTTAAGTGACAATTCTGTTTGATTAAACTAAGCTTTCTAAAACTGGGTCATAACCTGGTGGTCTTCATATCCTCTCCATGCATGCAGTAACAACATTTCCCTATTTATGCCATTCTGTAAAGCTAACTTTGCTTAATTCTCTTCAGAGAGTGGGCAGCAACTTTGCACATCAATAGTAGTCAAATTTCAATTGAAATTCAGCAGAACAATGTCCAGGTGACACTGATATAAAGAAAGTACTGAGGAGTAAGGTGCGATTTATTAGGCTGTGACTTTTCATGGTTTAACCCTTCTTTGTCTGCAGTAGACCTGTAGCAAAGAATAACACCTGCGAGTCTATATGTCTTTGGTAAAGCTTGCAGAATTTATTTTTATGGATTTGACAGCCTTACAAGTCTAATTTGGCTAGTTCATAGTCTGAATAAGCAGCACCTGCACGGGTGTGTCTCTGTAAAAGGAAACTATGTTTCTGATGGCTTTTAGCAGTAATACAGGATCACTACTTCTGTTGTCTCAGTTAAATCTGTAAAGAATTAAAGTTTTGTCCACTTGCCAGCTGCCTATCTGATTGCAGAGTAGTGCCATTCACTTGCCTGTATAGGCTCTTTGACTGGTATCTGTAATCTCTTCAGGTTGATAATTCAACTCAGACTATATTTGCCCTATATATGTAACCATTTTCCTCAGAGCAGCCTGGAGTAGGTTTAGAAGGGCAATTAACTTGGTAGGGGTATTCATGTAGTAACTGCAGTGAAAAAACCTCTCCAATAAATAGGAAAATGCACTTGAATCCACAAAAAAAATCAAAAAACCAAATGAGTAAAATATTACATGGCTATCTAGCTGACAATGTCCATTTAATCACTAAAACTCCTAATGCATATTTTAAGAAACCAGCATTAAAGTAGGACAATTTATTTTGGATGAGGCATGATAAACACATTAAAATTTCAGCACGGTGCCTTTCACAATTCAGTCAAATATGGATTTTTTTCCGTGTTAGCTGCATATTTAGTTCTTTAAAGAACATTCAGTTTCGATGTGTTTCTGTTTTTACATCCACTAGAGACCTGTGTGAGGATCTGGAGTACATACATGAAACATTCAGGACCAAATGGACCAAAAAGATTACAACACTAAGGAGGACACCTAAATTAAACATTTACTCAGCAATGATGTAATCTTGTCAAACAAACATACAGAAGAGGATGACTTAGAAAGGGAAAGTATGACATCCAATCTCATAGTTTCTGAAAATGAGGGTTGTGAAACAATTTCAGAATATTTATCAGCTAATAATGTGTGTAGGCATCACAAGATACTTTATGCATTTAGACATCTATTTTGATTTCTAATGCAGCTCTTTATGTAAGTAACTATTCATCAGAGTGAATGAAATGTTTTCAACCGTTCAACCTGTCTCTTCAAATTTTGGTCGTTACAGTATAACAACTAACACATTCACCTAAAGGGAGCATTTTGTATAAAATTTATAACAAATTAGTGGTTTTGCAAACATTACCAGATGCTTGCCTCTAGAACATATATGTGCTGGTTACCTGCAAGATAAACAATCATTCTCAATTTCATCAGTGCGTAGTTTCAAGACAGTTCATTGTTTGCTATCACTGAAGGACAGATTCAAACATGTAAAATACATACTTAAGGCCAGATTTTTAGGAAGACTAATACTTAAAGTCATTAAGCTTTCTGTGACAGCCAAACTTCTTCATTTGAGCTTGAAATGTGTACTGGGTCATCTGAAGTTTGAGCTTTGACAGGGCTTGATAAGCCAGATTGAAAATCTGGAGATGAACCCAAAATGTGTGGCTAAATTTATGCTTTTACACTAGTTTATATGGAATGGGGATTGCTGCAGGACTTGTGCCAGAGTCTAATCTAGCTTTAATTTTTAATAGATTATGGATGTGACTTTTAATTTGTGTATTGAAATTACTTGGCTTTTTAAACTTAAGACAGTAAAAGTTAGCTAAACCTACAATCTCCTTTGCCTGGAATCCATCCTTATGGACCTGGTTTTGTTGCACCTCTTGCTTAAAGGCATCATTCGCTTGGACAGAAAACTCCACTTAGCCCAGAGCAACAGCTTTCAGTGTTCAGTACTGTGGATCCAAATGATCTTAAACCCCTTCACAGAACTGGTGATCTGTTTTGCCCTCTGACAGATGAATCACAAATTAGGTGGAAGATGAAAACCTGACTACCTGTTTTGGTATCAAGTGTAGTAGTCCAGAGGTACCACTTTTATGCAGAGGAGACTCAATTCTATTATTTACAGAGGACTGTCAGAGTCACTATCGGGCTTTAATTATGGTTTTTTTCCTTGAATTTGCCAGAAATTTGGCCACTTTTCCAGGCATTTGGGAAATACCTTTATATTTACTAGATTCAAAGCATATTATCTCAGATTAAACCAGAGAGAAGTACCAGGACTTTCATGCATCTCCTGCAGTTGAAACAACCTATCTCTTCAAGGCCAAAAGAGCCAGAACTTCCTTCTGTCCACCCTGGGAAGCATTAATGCTTGTTGTCAACTCTTCTGTTCTTTATTTGCTACCGAGCCTGGATACTTTCACAAATTTCATCCCCTGTGGACAAAAACTGTTTAATGTTTTAGCATAACAACATAGAGTGTATAGGCAAAGTGATTTGATTACTAAGTGATGATTCTCATTACAGCAGTCATTGTTATCAACCTTCAGAAATAAAAACAACCTTTCAAATCACAGTAGTTGATCAGATTAAAAAAGCATAGAAGGACACTATGGACATGCATTCCTCACAAAAAAAATCAAAAAATAAAATTCTTCTATATATAGTCCATGGCAATCAGGTTAAAGCACACATTTTTCTTGAGTACTGGATCTGCCAGTGCAAGCATTGGATCTGGTATTACAAACACTGAAACAACGGATGCCTAATTTCTTTTTCTGTGTAAGGTAAACTGGTTCTGTATTTGTACTCTAAAAGAGGAAGCAGTTGATTAAAACCAGCCTTCATATTTTTAATATGCTTTTGGATCTTTTAAATAAACATGTGAAAACAATATTTCATAAAATCTGCTATAATTTAATGACAATTAAATCCCTTTATTTTTCGAATTAAAAAAAAACCCCTTGAATCAATTCCTTCATGTTCTGCTATTGGGTTAGCAACTTCACACTCATGCAATGCTGTTCAGGCCTTTTCATGCCTCACCTAGCAGTAGTAATTCAAGTCAATGCCTCTGTTGTACTCCACATTGCAGAATGTCAGAATGTGTTTCATGCAATGTCAGTCATGTGCTAATTTGACAAATTATTTCAGATTCAAATAGTGAGAATTCCTTTGAGGGTATTTTAGCCCAAAGCCCAAAATACACATTTGCTTCCCAAAACTCATATTTTTTAACCCCAGAACTAGAATGAGCAATGCCAATTTCACTATAGATGTCAATCAAGTTATGTGGGGATTTTTGACCTCCCTTCCAGGAGGAAAATATATCCACAGCACACTGTATGCTAAAACATCAGAGGACATTACTAGTTTTAGGATACTGAAAACTCCAAGCTTTGAAGAAATATTGTCCCTTCATACTAAAACCCATGACATCTGAAAAAACAATCCCTACTTCCCATTAAAAGTTATGTGAACTTCATATTTTCAATTTTTTTTAGTATGATCCAAAACTTACTAAAGTCAAATATAACATTTCTAATTCTGAAGGACATACTGATAATTTTGTAAGAGGAAAGAAACTTTTTCCCTTTTACTAAATGCTAACTTACAACACTTGTTTAAGAAGGAAGCAACAAGAGTTTTGCATTGATCTCTAAATCAGCTTTCATCAGTTATTGATAGCAAAGACCAACATAAATGTTTAAGTAAAAACACAGAAAAGCCTCAGACTTACAAAATATGATAATATTTTAAGCCATAGATTTTTTTGCCATGGCAATTAAATCTTCTTACAATAATTTCCTTTCCTGGAGATGTATCTGAAGTAGAGACAAACTGGACAGGAAGTGGAACCTACTCGCCAGTGGACAAAACAAATTTATAAATAGGTGGATTTGTATTATATGTACACTAAACAATTCCTTGAGGAGGCAAGAGCAGAAGAGTGAACTACAGAAAGGCAGTTTTCATAATAATAAATACATTTTAACTTGCTCATAGCACTATGAATCACCTTTCAATCTTTGGCACTATGAGCAACAACTGTACAGCCACAAGCACTACTTCTCTCAGAGCCATTGATTCCATATACAGCACTTATATCATCCAGCAGCATGACCTTGAAACACGTGTCATGGGATTTATATCAGATGTTAACATGCAGGAAGTTTCACTGCATAATCAAAAATTGAGACCTGTAAAACTAACCTTAAACAGCATTGACAGATCTGTTGTCCATTCAGTTCACTCTCACCTCATGAAGCTAAGTACAATCACACATATTTAAAAGATCTTTTAAAGATGATAAACACCACATAAGTGTTAAAAAGCCCACTAGGGAGCCATCAATTTGGAGAAGGGAATTTAAGAGAAAGCATACATGTATATATGTATAAAACAATCTCAGCTAGAGGGAGCATATGATATATATCTAGCATAATCTCTCCAGATTTGTAAAAAACCTCACACATCAGGCTGAAGGGAAGTTGGTTTCCTCCAGCAGACAGCGCAGCTGGACGTGTATAATCACAGAAGTTCTACCTTTTGTGGATGGAATATATTACATGATGGGAAATATTTGCCTTTTCACTCATAACTTAGATCTGATTACTCTGGGGGGGAAAACCCTTGCCCCCAAAAAAATTTTGTTTTCTAAATATGGCTCTTATCAAGGCCAGCTTTAAAAATTATAACAAAAAACTTTACTTTGACTGAAGTTTTTGAAACGTCCTTTTCTGCTCATCACTATCCATCATATCTTTTTAGGGTCATGTTGTGTCATATATGACATAACTCAATGTGACATTATAGTTCATAACCTAATATACTCCACTGAGTGATACTGTCCAATGAGTCTGTGCTAGACCTAGTGTACCAAATAAGCAAACTGGGTAATGAACAAAACCTTCAGAAGTCCTCAGATGGTTGCTGCAAGGTTCCCTGTGAGGACTTGATCTTCATATTTTACCTGAAGGAATAGTCTGAAGGAAAACAGACATTCAATCTGTTTAGAATCACAAAAGGCCAGATTTCTGACATTTATTCAGTCAGCAGTAGGGATAAAACTTTTATAGGAGGATCCACAGCTTTTAATACCTTTTTTTTTTTAATTTTTTGAAAATATCAAAGTCGTTTGTTCTTGAATAAGAAAAACTTTCTTACTTGAAAGACATGAATCATACGAGGCCTACCCCATGACTCTGCTTCTTCTTTAAGGGTGATTAATTGTGAAAATCCTATAAGATCTTACCCAGACCTTTCCACCTCCAGGTCTTTCTGCAAAAGAGACACATATTTCCACGTGCATTTAGCTTGCACTATGGCTTGTGGTTTATAAGTAAAAAAAATGTCACTGAAACTCTCCCACAGTTGTCTCATATGTTCCCAGTCCCTTAACTGGGATTCCATTTTTATTCAGATTGCAGATTTATTCAGAGAGGCAGCAGTGGGAAGCATGCCATGCTTTCTATAATTCACCAGCCTAGACACAGAGAGACTCATCCTTGAAATAAATGTTTACATTTGGAATATCTCCAAAAGGAGCAAGAGGACAACAAGATGATGGATCATTCTAGACAAACCTCATAGAACAAGGAGGGTTTAAGCAAACATTTCAATGACAAGGACATCTAGGTTGCTCACCTTTATTCTTGAGAGCAATACCACAGTTACCAGAGTGATTCTGGCAGGACCAGAGTTAGAGCCATGCAGTGCTCATAGCTAAGTTAGATACTTGAAGTAATACAGCTGCAGCATCCAACAGCTGGAGCTACATCACCTGAGACAGACATTTCTGGTCAGGTAATCACTAATCTTGTTGGTTAATAAAAAACAAGGCATTTCTTAGTTTGTCGTAAGTCAAACTAAACCTGTCCATTATCCAAGCTTCAGTCATGCATCATCTCCTCCAACCAAAAACATAACAGAAAGCATAAAATTTATTTGTGATCTCCATGTTTTCAGCTCCTCAGAAATGTTTATGTATGTTTTGTGAAGAAAAAAAAGTCATTCCCCCAAAAATGAAACCATAACCATCAAAACACTGTTTTCATCACCTGGATATTTATTTGATCTTACATTCTTCATTTTACTGAGGCATGTACAGTTCTAAGGACTGCAGCCTCTGAGCTTGATAAGGGAGGAAAAAGGAAATTTGAGGATCGAGTCTGGAGACATTGATCTAATCCAGTCTCTGACAGAACCCTGCTTGGGTTTTGCAGATTCACAGGAATCACAAGATGCCAGTAAGAAAAGCCAGCTTGCTGAGCTTCAGTTGGTTTCCGCTGCTAAGATCCCTATAATTAGAGCAATGTTTCTAGATGTAGATAATATGGACTAAAATGCATTTATATCAACTCATGGTGAAAAAGTAATTTAAGGTATGTGCTACAGTGCAAATTAAAATTCAGTTCTAATAAATATACTAGGAAAAAACATGAATGCATATATTACTGGGTTTGGGAAAAAAAAAGAATATTCACATGGTGTCTTCAAGAACTGAAAATTTTCTGTAAGAAACTTGCCAGAATAATAGTACAAGGAGGTCCTGATTTTTTAATGTCATTGTACAGCATGGCTAGTAAATTATTTAGTGAATCAAACTGCCCATGGATAATTCAAAACTAACATCATCTGGATACCAAATCCCTCATCCTAAACCTTCTACCTATTTTCACAGGATATTTTCTGAAGTAATTAGGAAAAAAAATCAATCCATGGTGATTTTCTTACTAGAAAATACCTAAAAGTGGTTTTAAAGAAGAATTGTATAGCACAGACCTTATAGACTTTTAAAGCCAGCCAGAAATGCAGTAACAAGGAAAAGAGTGAGACAGTAAAGAAACCAAGAAACAGTTCTATTGCAGTTAAATAAAACAACCTAGACAGAAAAAAGTAAATATTTGCATTGTATCATACAGCAAGGCTGTGTCCTAATCTGCATTTATGCCTATTTCTGAGCCTGATTTTCATTGGTTCAAGAAAGGAATAAATCCCTTTCAATGACTGGAGTAAGTACAGTAGCTTCTCATTCATGCTGGAGGTAATTGCACACTGTCCACAATAACTCTGAAATCTCATGTTACTTGTGGAGAAATAGGAAGCAATTTCCCTGTTTTTTCATTACCTCCTGTGGACCCTAGTTTGTACAACTCCTTATTATGAGCAAAATTTCACTTGAGCAAAGAATATAATCTGGCTTTTTCTTTTTCTTCTTGCAGTTATTAGAAGCCAGGAAACTGGTGTGCAGAAGGTAGAGAGCTCCAAATCACAGCACAGCAAACCATTAGCATAGAATACATTTCCAGAACTCCCCATTTCATGTAAAAGAGTGACATCTATTTCCTCCTTTCATTCAACTAAAATTATTTAAGAAGGAGAAAAAGTAATGCTTCAAATGGACTAAATTTTCCTGCATGGCATCTGCCATGAAACTAAATTTAGAAACTAAAATTTAGATATATTTCAACTGCACCATCAATATAATCTTCTAGCATTTATTAGAGAAGTGTTTTGTGAGTATGAAGCTGAAATAGTGGCCTGAAAAAATGTGTGTTTTCTGAGTCTACTGGAACAGATCAATGATGGCAATGTCATTCCCTGTCATTCCCATGTCCCTAGAATGCCATTTAATGTTCCCATGTAGTTTCTTTGCTACTGAAAAACAAACACTGAAATGCCATGTAAGTTGTATATTGAAAAAATCACCAAATACGTACACTGGAGCTGAGAGGTACTCTTCTGAGCTGTGTATGAACAGCAGCCTTTTACAACCATTCATCATTGCCCCTTCACTGCAGACCTATTGATCAGAAATATGTAGAAGAGAATAAACAGAAGTGTAAGCTGTTTCCAGTTGCAGGTAAATTGATTCTTTAAATCTGTCAAAGAACAAAATATTCAGAGGCATGACAAGATTCTGCAGTCACCATTCAGCCCAAACAAGAATGTTATTTATATTGTATATTGTGGCAATTCAATTTGCTAAACTGGTTATTTGACACTAAAAAATTATGCAAGAAAGATTTAAAAGGCCACATTCTGGCATCTTCACTCAAAATGAATAAGGATTTTTCTGGAGGCAGTGAGGCAATCTACAGCACAGAATTAATAGTCATGGGGAAGCCAAGAAATGTGTTAATGAAGAGCATGATAACAAACTGCAAATATTTTACATTTGTAATCACTGCAGAGTGAAAGAAATTATTAACTTTGATTAAACGTGTATTTTATAATGGAAGAGTGTATTGCTAGAAATAATGGCACTAAATTAGAATATATCACAAAGAAACTACTGACAATTATAGTAATTATGTTATAGGAAATTCTTCAAACTGAGTTCTTGTTACATAGTAATTACAATCTAGATTGGATAAGAAAAACAACAGCAGTAAACCTACAAATATGGTACTGGCAGTGAATTGGAGCCAATAAAGGACATTTGGCAGAGGAATGGAATATCAAAAGAGTGATTGAAATACTGAAATATTGAAATATGAATACTATATTGAAAATCTTTTCATTATGTCACTCACTGAATATTTTATCATTTAAATGTATTTACAAAAAAAACCCAAACAACTAAACACCAACTTGGAAACTTCCTTTGCTGCTAAACCAGGCTGAGTTCTTTATCTGTGTCTTTTATGTGGCTTTTTTTCAATAAAACTCAGAGTGTAACAAAAACTTTTAAATGAGACTGGATGGGAGAATAAACCATGAGAGGAGCAGAATTAGTTTTTGTTATTTTTTGCTCATCCTTATAGTGGCAAACAGTGAAAAAACAGTCTGAGTTATGAATATGGATCATATTTTAACTTCATAGGAGGTACAGGATGCACTGCAGTAGAAGTCCTTACTCAGCCACAGAGTCAATGTTACATGTTGTGAGATCAGAAAACCCACACAGGAAATAAATACTTTAGAAAGGATAAAGGGACAGCATGGTATTCTGGTTTTTCAAACCTAGTCCAAAAATTTAGTGTAGTGGAACTCTAAACCAAGAGTATTTATGTGCAAAAAAACTTATTCTCTTAATATGGCCTACAGAGATGCATAATCCAGTGGATGCAGCGAAATTTGTAGTCAAAATAGTCACTGGATCTTTTGCCCTCAAGCTCCCTCCTGCTGCTAGCAGGGTCATTTCAACTTCCCCACAGTGGAGTTGCTTCTTTCAACTACTTCATAAAATGAAGAAAAACCGCAGGTGGTAATTTTCTTCTCTCTTCTAATACTTTCCTTGCTTTCACAGGAAAATTTGAGAGATATTACAAAAAAGATGAAAAGCTTTGAATTCAAATTAATCTAACTTCACCAACTCTGAGTGATTTCTGAAAACACAGGCTAAAGTTCCATTGGTTTGGATCCAAAACACAGGTTTATGGCTCCCCAGGTCCAAACAGTGAGTGTAGCCATGACTGCAGCTCGAAACTACAGTCCCAGAGAAACAGTCAATTTCCTTCTCTGAGCAAATAATGTTCAAGACAAGCAAACCAGTGAAGTGAAAACTGGTCCTTTTTGGGTTGGGATAGAAGGTTTAAAGAAAAGTAGACACACACATTACATCTGTGCTGCTGACTGGCTGCAGAGATACTGTTAAGCCACCTCCAAATCAGCCAGCTGACGCACCAGAAGCAGGTGCGCCGAGGCAACCTGAACTTCAAATTGCATGTCCAGCCCATATGAGAAGCTGAACAAATTAGCCCACGATGAGTTCTTTGCTGCCTTGGCTAAACCATTTCTTGTTATCTGTAAAATATGCTACAGTCTGCAGAGCTGCCATGCCCTCAGGAAAAGCATGAATGACTTAATATTAAACATTGAAGGCTAGGGGCAGAAGTACACCTGAGACCATATGAAGGGGGAAATACCGATAACGTGCAACAATCCAAGCAGGTAGACATCAAGTGATTCTTCTTTCCAGACCTTAGCTGGGAGACCTTGGCCAAACATTTTTCTTTCTACACTTTATTTCAAACTGGGATGAAAGCTTAGCTATATCTCATAAATGTTTGAGAAAATTATTGGAATGTTTTGATATCACAATAAACCCAAAGCACATTGTACAGATGACTGGTAAAGGATGCATGTGGAAGAGAAAAAGAACTGGACAAGTTCCCAGAGCTTTTTCCCAGTGAATTACAGACCCAAGGTGGATGCCAAAGAATATTTCTTCCATAAAATGTTAGGCCACTTTTTCAACCCATCCAAACTTATTAATATATGTCATGCTCTTTAGTTAAATTAATGTGAAGAAGTACCTCATTCTTAATTTTGATTTGCTTAGAACTGTGTTTTACTGAATACACTTGATCCCTCTCTAACTATAATAGTGTGGGGCACAAGGAGCAGTCTTTCCCATGGTCTTTTCTCCATCCTACTTTGTTTTTAATACATATGTTAAATTCTTCACTGATTATTTCTTTTTCATTCTAAAATAGGAGATCCAGGAAATCTAAATAGAACCCATATCCAGTCAGCTGTTCCTGCTTATTTTTCTTATTTTTCTTGTCCAGACTTTTTCAATTCTCACACCTCCATTTTTGAGATGCATGATGAAAAGTGTACATAGTATGCAAGATGTGCACATTATGATACATGTACCTAGCGAAATCAAAATGTTTACTATTCTGAGGGGTTTTGCCATTTTTGTAATTATTACTCATTTTTCATTATGATCTGTATTTTTATGCTGCTAATTTTTCATAGAACCATTATAAATCCAGTATTTAATTCTTGGATTATAGGTCAGATCTGAGCCTATTGTGTACATAAATTTGAGATTTTTGTCCATTGTTTTACATATAAACTTATACAAAATTTCACTGAAATTTGTGTATTTCTTCTGCAAAATTTTCGTAACACTTCAATTTATTACCTTGATAACTTAATATTTCTAGCAAACATATATAACTCATTGTTCTTTCCTTTTTCCAGATTTTGAAGAGCACATACAGAGAACAGATTCCTGTGGGACTTCATTCTCTCCTCTATGAAAACTATTGCTTTATTTCTACTCTTTATTTCCTACATTTAAAACAGAATATTTAGAACTATTTTTACTTTTAGATATATTCTTTCTCATCCTGTGACTTTTTTAAGAGCAAAATCTCTTAAATATCCACAAAAAATGAAACAGAAATGACTAAAGACAAGGGCTTTTTGTTTTAATTTTAAAGTATACTTTTAACCAAAGGCATATCTAAAATATGTTATTAATATTAGAATGATAACAATGTAAACAATAAGATAACAAGAACATTAACAAGGCAATCAGTTGTCCCATTGTGGTAATGATGAGTAAAAGAAACCATCAATAGTGATAAGGATGGTACAATACACAAATGCCTTTCGTATTCTTAACCATTGACAGGAGTGCTAAGATACTTAGCTAAAGTGGCTTCTTTTAGGCAATAAAGCAGTCATGAATGGCTTTTGACTATGATAATGAAATGAAAGAATAAATGAAAACATTTAAAGTTTAGAACAACACTAAGAGGCAGTCACATTTCCTTTTGTGCCCCACAGAACCAGCCATGAGCTCCTGGGGACAATATACAGACATTCCAAACCCATAGACAGTGTAGGGTTGCCAGATAACAGCAGAACGTGATAAACAGTCAGAACACAATTTCAAAAGTTTATTTGATATTCATATTCACAAAACCAATGCAGATTTAGTTGCATGTTGTTACAGTTGCTTTATATATGTTGTTTTTTATTGCTTTTTATACATTGTTTCATGGTTACACATAAACTGACCACAGACTAATCACAGGTAGCTAGAAAATAAATTAATACACAGGCATCGTATGGCACAACTTTTCTATTAGAATAACATTGCAACTCCTCAAGCCTTCATTATTCTCATATAAAAGCTCATAAGAGACATAAACCATCCAGCTCTGGTTCCAGATCATTCTAGTCACAGTGTGCTCTTGAGATGTAAGGACTGATTTCTTTATATCTAGAGTTCAAATATCATTGAGCAGCCAGACAAAATATGTAAATCTTCCATTTCATTCTCTGTGACTTAGAAGACATGTATTCCTGCTATATGTTACACACTGGAGGGGAAATATATCTATATAAATAAATATGACACAGATTTCTTGTGTCCACTTAACCAAAATTCCTGCAGGATGATTATCACCCTACACACTCCGGTGAAGGTTTTGTAAAATTGAATTTGTATACAAATATACCTTTAGCACTTATTCAACAGGCAGATACTGTGCTCCTAAACTGAGAAACTTGATTGCCCCTTTGTAAATGGTGTATTGCATTTGTCTGCATCTGAATTCACTTCATGATCAGAGAATTTCTGTCCACCAAAAGTGAGAGCAAAAAGATTATATTCTTGCCTTGCCTTTCTTACAGTTCTGAAAAGTTCTGTTTCATTACGAAAATTTGGACATAAATGGATTCTTTGAAAAGACTGTTAAGAATAAATCTTATGTTATCAAGGGCAGCTGTCTCTTGTTTGTCTGTGAAAGTAATCTTCCTTCATATCCTGATATCTCAGACATAAGGAAATGATTCACCTTTGACACAAGAGAAAAATGTGTTTAAGTTCTAAGGCTGCATTTTTTGTAATACTGGGATATATGATTGAATTATATACACTGGTATCCACATAGCCATATGGGTCAAATAATAAAAGTAATTTTGTAGATTAACATAACAAATATTTATATATCTCATTGCTTTTGAAAGTGTAAGTTTCACAAGCACATATTCTGTTTTATTTCAAATTCATGCAGTCCTCTTCCCTGCTCTCCCAGGAGCTAAAATAAAACAACAATCAAATATTCTAATAATAAAACTTGCCAGAGACATGGACTGATATGTCTTTTCTGGAAAATAATACTGTTTAAAGACTAAATCAAAGCAAAGTTTTCTGTCATTTCAAAGAGAGTGTGCTGTCTTTGATACTATCCACTCCCATAATCACACTTCTCAGACAGTGAACTGAATTTGATCTCTACAAAGTCACTAAGCTTTTATGCTTGATATCAGAAAACTAAAAATTTATTAAAACATGTTACTAAATTAGTCTGTTCTACAGTTCCGAATTTTTGCTATTAATTCATTTAGAGGAGAGAGATTTAGATGTGAATTTAATGTCACTTCAGGGAGCATCTCAGATAATTGTGAAAAAAAATCCAATAAACACTTAATTTAAGGGACATATTAAAATTACATTTATCGATTGACTTGTAGTAAAGACAAAGTAAAATACCCTAAGCACTTGGAGTAAAAATGACTGTAAACTGATTGTACATTCCAATCCCAGAATGCTTGATAATTTCAAAAGAGCAACAAATCTGAATGGTATGGTTGATTCAATGAACCTTTACTCTTTCTCCATTCCTTGTGAAGAATGTCCCGGGACTGAAATGTCCACTGTAGCAAAATAGTCTGCCATGAGCTTACATGGAATTCATTTAACTGAATGTTAATGATATTTTGCTGACATTTCATAAGCATTAGCCACAAGTCACCAGCCAGAGCACAGAAAAATGTAAATAAAAATATGGTCAGAAAACTATTAACCTCAGGGACATTTTCATGAGGAGTGTGTACTCACAGTGTTGTATAGCCAGTCACAGTAAGGCCAGAAGCTCCTGGCAGCAGAGGGTTTGTAGCCTCATTCTGGCTACCATCAGGATGGTAAACAGGATGAACAAAGCAAGAATTTATCTGGCTTCTAAATATATATGGTGATTGTGTATTTTCCCAGGTCATATTCCTGAGCCATTCCACCACCCACTACCCCTTTTTTGTCATCATTTCCATTGAAACTCAGAACTTATGTATTCAATGTGCAATTTTGCTTATATTGCTTTGTATATCTAGAACTACAATTCGGAAATTGTAATGTTGCCTTTTCCAAAAGAATTGCCATTTGGGAAATGGTATTCTTTCCCCTTTCTTCAACTGTGCAAATGGTATTTGCATGCACATAAACTCAGTATCTGTGGACTATACTGCTATGATCCCAATTCACCAGACTGCATCAGTGATTACAGTGTTAGCAGTTGTATTCATGTCAGCAGTTGTAGTCATGCAGATACAGTTCAACATTTCACTGCTGGTGACAATCCCAAAGGCAGGAGAAGCCATGTGAAGAAAGGAAAAAGGGAGGAGAGAGAAGGTATCTCATTACAGGGTTCTTAGAATAAAAAATGTTGGCTCCCAAAGAAATGTGAAAGCTACTCCTTCTTTATTATTTAACTGAGCTGATGTCTTCCTCACTAATCATGTAATATTTTTGTAGAATTTGTTGTTTTAAGAGTTTCATATAGGCATGTCATCAGTCCCAATGATAATGTTATCATATATCTAAATAGATGAAAAACATTGCGCCTACTCAGAACACTTCCAAGCTCTATATTTATATTCAATAAATAGTTTTGGAATACCATATTCAGCAGAGAAACAGGGCAGGAGCCCTTGGAGTTGCTTCAAAAGGAGGGACATGCTTAACTTCAACTGCCCATACTCAAACTTTTTGCAGAATCAAGGCAATCTATCTCAATATATCAACTTTCCAAGTGATAGCACAGATTTCTTTGTTAGTGAAGAGTTTCCAACTAAGAGCACAAACTGCTTTATTATTCTTTATGCTTCCACTTCATAACCTTCATGATCTTTAGGAGCACACAGATCCTACAGCGCCTTGCCTCTCAGCAATTAAACTGTTTCTCCAAGTATCCCCCCACCAACCATTATCAGAGACCAGATATCCCCTAGACAGAAATGATAGATTTTTTTTCTGTCATCACTGAGACCTCAAATAATAGTTTAAAACCATATTTTGCTAGCTATTCCTTACAGGACTACTGAATGGGGAATAATATATTGTCGGCTTATCTTCACAAGAGCAATTCAAAATATGAAAAGTTCCTTAGGATGCCTAGTACAGGAGAATATGCTACAGCTGTATCATCAGTTGGTCTGAAGACACAGGAAAATAGTTTTCTTGTCTTCGCTTCAGATGCCAAAAAGTTGAAGAATTATCTTGCATTTTTTCATGCCTATATGGAAGTGTAGAAGAATGTTTCTGTACTTTACAGATGAAAGGATCCTAAAATATTTTCCAGCTATTAGAACTACGTTTTTAGGATACAAGATAGGGATTTCTCATCTGCAGCTTTGGATTCCTTATGCATGACAAAATTGGAGATGCTAGAGAAACATTTTCAGGGTGTAGTATTTCATTAAGCAGCTTGTTTGTTATAAATTAAAAAGCACAAACAATATAATAGTGAATGTACTGAAATGTATATCATTATTTTTTCAGCAAAGGAAAACATTTAAAAAAATATTAATAAGTGTAACTACTAAACTAAGGATATGCAATGTCACAGGAGAAAAATATAAGGATTTTACAGTCAATATTGCGTATTATCATCCAAATAGCTGACTTCATGTTTTGATTTCAGAAAAAAAATTATCTTCATCTGATTCAGTCAGTTTTTTACAAAAAAATTGTGAGTTTTCAAGAAATCATAAATATTACAGAAGGGTTGAAGCTTGTAGAAAAGTTAAATATAGAATGCTTGAGGAATATTGTGCCATGAAAGATTTAAGGATGTATGTGTGTATACTTCAGCAGCTTAATGATAGAAATGTTCTCTCAATACCTTAAAACTGGTGATGTTTATTATATTCACTGCTGTCACAAACTCAGCAGTGGAATATATATAACTACACATACATACATATGTTCCTTGTATAAATAGACTTGCTGAGATTGCAGAGATCTGCTAAATATTCTGCTAAGGCTAAACTTCTAATTAAAGTTATTTTACAGTTATTTTCTACCTGAAAATATGTTAATGTATGTTTCACTACGTGTTTATGGTTAGGAATAAAAATATGCAATTTTTAAAATTAAAATACTATGATTTAAAATTCTGAATTGACTTCACACTAACTGAGTTGCGATACTGAGGTCAAAAGATGGTTATCCTTCAGGAGTGAATTCTATGTAGTTAATAGACTACATGGAGCTTTTTTCAGATTTCTTCTTCCACAGGTATTAATTGCAGGTTGCACAGGACTCATGTATCCAATGGCTCTGTTGGCAGCCTGGCTATGGGAGCAAAAGCAAGGAAGTGAGAAGGATGGGTGTATTCCTATGCATTAGATTACTAAGGCCCAGGCTTATTGACCTGAGCACACAGACAGACATGCCTTCTTGAATTTTGGAGGTGAGGAGACTGGAGCAGAGACAACAGCACACACTGTCTCTTCAGAGCCATGCTGCAGACAGCCATGACTGCTCCATATCTCTAAGCCCCCACTTAAGAATGAACAAGTGCTAGAATGAAAACAAGACCTGGCTTACTACCTTGTGACCCACATTTTATCACTGAACCATGCTGTAACAAATGCTTTTACCCCTTTAAGTCAAACCCAGAGCATCTGAGTGTGAAAGGATATATAAAGTTGACACGGACGTTAACCAGCTCTAAAAGTTTGCTTAACAATTTAGCTCTATGAATGGCTTGTTGCCACCCTTATTCAGAAACAGACAACTATTAGAATTGCTGGAGACTGCCTAGTCCAGCCAAGGTGTACTTCTCAGGAGACCTCTGAGGAACACACCTCACACAAACTCTGTTCTGCAGTGGTGGTTACAGTCCAAGTGTCAGACAGGCACAGTAACAGATGAATTCAGGGCTTTCCATCTGCTCAGAAAATGCCTCCCACAGATAATTTAGAATGGCTGTCTGGATGTGTCATTTCAATGGAAGGAGGAACTTTGGAGTAGAGCCAAGGTTCATGGGAACAGTTCCTCTGTAGTTTAGAAGTAGTAAGGGTTAACAGGAAGGTAGCAAAGACTAGGTAAGAGATAAACACAACTTGTTTTTTTCTCTTTGTACAAGATATACAAGTGTTGTGCCTGGAGTCAAGTGGCTCTCTAAAAGCAACAAGAGAGCACCATTTCCCATTACTTTTGCATGCTACAGCTACAAAGCAGGATGAGAATAACCAAAAATGAGTGGCCACTCTGGACAATAAAATTATTTTTATAATATACAGCTGGCTATACATCAGTAGCATTTTATCTTTTGTAAAAGAAGGATGTGTTGAGCAGCATTAAGAAAAGCTGACTGACTATGGGACCTGAGCTGCTGCACTTTGGTTCAGGTCAGTCATTCAAGAAGGAAGGAAGATTGCTTCTACCTGAGAACCTGACACATGTTTAATTCGAGAATTGGCCAGACAGGTTTGTTAAGCAGGGTGAATGAAAAGATAGTTTAGAGTCCATTGGTAGTAGACTTGCTTGCAATAAAGCCACAGCTAAGTCTCAGTGCAAGAAGAGATGACTTATTTTTAGACCCTGAGAAGATTATTTAAGCTTTATACCTTCAGAAAGTCTCCCATATCTCCTGGAAAGTCAAACTAGAAGAATAGAGATTTTCTTGCAAAGGTACAATGGACAAGATTCATTAGAAAGGAGTAATTTACAGAACATCTTTTTAATGAGTGGTGTTCTCAACTCTCAAGTTTTTGTCAAATTTATTTAATCTTAACCATTTACTTTTAAAAAATAATAATTAAAGCCAACTCCTATACTTCAGAGTTTCAACATTTGAAATCCTGTGATGTCCTAAAATTCACAGACCCCAACTGAAAACAAAAACAAAAACAAAAACAAACGTTATATGGTAACTTTAACTATGATTTGTTGCAAGCAGCTAGTTAGAACTAAAGCATTCAAAATAAACACAAAAGTAAAAGTAACTTTTCATATATATATATAAACACAATTTTGTGGTTCTATATACCTCATTTGACCATTGAACATTTTGCTTTGGAACTGTGAGACAGTTTATTGACCACCCCCACAGAAATAAGAAATTTTAACCTAAATTTTAATAAAATTAAAACTTTTGCAAAATATTAAATAAATTAGTTACTAACATTAATTTCTAAATTATTTTTTGAATTTATAAAGAACATATATGAAAGATCTGGCACCTTGTTTCAAGAATATATATGTGTATAAATAAATTAATGGAGGTTTAACACTTACTGGTCTGGGTTTTTAAACAGCCAACACAATAATAAGAAAAAGGCTATAGCATATTTAACACGGGCCTGAAGTGAGCAGTTTTGATGCAGCAGTACCACAGAGAGAAGTCCTTTCGTTTCATTAGTGGTGTTATGTTGTTTTATGAAACAGTATCTGAATTCAGTCCATAAGAGTGGCTATATGTATATAGATATCTTGTAACTGAAGAGAAACTAGCAATTGAAACAATTGCTTTAGCATGCAAGTAGGTCTTAGTAACATAGATGGTGCTTTTTTGTTGTTGAAAGCGTGTTAACTAAATTATTTCCATGTGTTGATTTACGTAGTTTTATTGCTGCAGATTGTAACACAGCCCTTGACAAGAGACAAAGCAGATCTCAAAACTCGGGGGGAAGATGGAAGATCACAGCTACTGGTACAAGCAAAAAAATGGAAACACTGCTTGCATGTCCTGTGAAGATTGTGTAGGTAGAGTCATAATTTTGTGCTTAAAACCATCACAATATAAAGTTTTCTTCTCAGTAGCGTCATATTTTCTAATGGTCCTTGCTGCCGATCTTACAAATTCCCATAAAGATTCTCAAATGACAGTTCTTTCATGATGCTCTGCAGAGCAGGCTTCTGCATCAAAACAAACTGAGGAATCTTCTTCTAGAGGATGTTTCTAGTTAATGTTGTCTTGAAGTTTTTTTAAATAGAGGGACAATGGACAAGGTTCCCAGACACATTCTTCTGTTCCCTGCCCTCATTCTGGAGGAAGACACCCTCTTAGAATTGCAAACGGCTTTGAGCTGGCAAAACTGTTCTATGGAATAGACAAATTCATATACATTCAGAAAAACAAGTTTATGGCAATTAGCATCGAAAGTTCAGTGAACCTAGCAAGTGGAATGGAGCAGAAAAAATGTGGAATCTCTGCTGAGTTCTGTGAGATTTCCTATACTAGGCTTGCAAAAAAAATCTGAAATCAAAGGGATTTTTCTTTTTTAAATTCTTGCTTGCAAAATCATGTTTGAGAAACAGGAACTAGATATCACTGCCCCTTGTTCCACTTCCTACATTCTACAATGAAATAGTTTATTCTGTTCTTGAAGGGCTGGTGTTGGTTAACCAGAATTCAAGTGTTTTAACATCTACATGCAATTATCTACCATCACTTATGAAACAGTATTTTACAATATAGAACAGATACATTTCTTTCTGTGTGCCTCTTAAGTTTCAGGTGGGAGCAGATGTTACAGGATCTCATTAGGAAGTGAAAAAACAAATACATCCCCAAATGTTTTTTATTTGTTTAAGGTGTAGAAGGAATGATTTCATATAAATCATTAGGATTTGTCACTTGCATATGATCTCAATGTAAATCAGCAGTAAATACTTCCATGACTTAAAGTAGAGCACATATATCTAATTTTGATCCAGCAGTAGTGAATTTGAGTAGAAGTTCTTGTCGTAATGGAGACAAAGAATGAAAAGCAATACAGTCTCATCTATGTATTTATATAATCTCTTTTATACACAATTTATTCTCAGAAGACTTAAAAATTTATTTCTAAATAGCAAGTCGAAAGCAATTTCATAAGAGATTTAAACTAAGTACTGTGGCAGAAACTCAAACTTAGAGATGGAAGGAAGGGGACAGTTCTGTTATCAAAATCTAATGACAGTTTCACCTCTTCATTACACATTAAACATATCCTTACAGTATATTGTTAATTAGGCATATTATTGACCCCTGGGGGAGTTTAAAATAGAACCTTTAAACTTTATACATTGGAGTGGTAGATGTGTCTGAGAGTATTCAAAATTTTGATTATGGAAAACATGCTCAGACCATCTGACGTGCAACATCAGTAGGTCTCCCATTGTTCTCTCAGTATATAAAGCCTGTGGCAATTTGTTCTCATGAGTAAATGGAATAGTAACCATTCTCCTTGGAGTTAAGCAGAATCATTTTGTTTAAATATATTTATCAGAGAAAAAGAGATCAATTTACTAAAAAAAAAAAAAAAAGCAGAACTGTGTTCATCAAAACTTTAATCACAAAAGGGTTTTGGGATCCATGACAGGGTCTCTCATTAAAGCCAAGTACAAAGAAGTTAGTGGTTGGTCACTCCCAGTTTTTGTGTGAAATATGGGTTCCCCCTAGTGCCATCATCTTCACCTTTAACCACCCAGTAGTCTTACATTCATGGAATATCAAGCAGATGCAAAAGGAGACACTTTACACTCCCTTTGTCCTCCAGTATAAAGCCCAATTGTAGATTTTGTGAAGATAAGAAGTGAGACTGGCACAACTCCAATAAATAAATCACTCAAAACTCTCCTTCATCCAGACGCAGTAATGATAACACATTTAACATGCTCTAAGTTATTCCCATGACAAACCTTCCCTTGTGTCCCTCTTTTCTTCACTCCTTAGCCCCAGCTACACTCCTACAATATAAAACTTCAGCGTGCAAACTCAGATTTGTATGCACTCAGTCTGTCCTCCAAATTGCTCAGGCTGCGAGGTTACCATTTCCCTACGAGTACACTATCTGTATGTATACTAGATATCTCAAGTTTCAGTACAGCCTACCAATGGATAATTTGAGGGTAAAAAGCAAGGCATAAGACTTTTTAGCTCTCTCATTTTTCCCAGAGGGGAAGTAGCAAAGGTCTTTTCTGCCCAGGCTAAATCCTCTAATAAATCAGTTTCTGGTACAGAGTGGAGTTCTGCATCACTCATGCTAAAGTGTCTGTGTGAGCTGAGGAAAGTATGTCCATTCTAAACCACTGGAAAAACTGAAGAGGATATCACCAAGCAGCATGTGTTCAGAAAATCTATAATGCATGATGGAAAAAAACTCATAAGGGCTGGAACATTTTATGGCTATACTACTAAAACCACTCACTTGCAATGCAGTCTAATATATTTCAATTCCTTAGTTTAAATTTAAATTAGGATATAAAAGTGTAATAATGTTGTAAAATTTATTATTGACAGAACTTCTTGATGCCAGTGGAAACTGGTAAGATCACATCACATGAAGATGATATCATTCATATGTGAATTCACTCTTACAAATTTGCCAAGGGGAAAACTGTCCCCAATCTTCTTATATACTTATTTTACTTAATAAAAAACTTCTCTTTCATGACAGCCAAGACAATCAGAGAAGTGAATTGTTCTGACAAGGAATGTCATAAAACATGATGAGTCCACCAAACCTTAGACTTATTTCGGGTTTTTTGTGGGTTTTTTTGTTGTGGGTTATTGGTTGTTCTGGGGGGAGGGGGGTTGTTTGGGGTTTTTTTTGTTTGTTTGGGGTTTTTTTGGTTTGGGTGTTTTTTTTTTTTTTTTTTTTTACTGGTTCTTTCAGGGGAGCTTGTAATGGGGTGGCTTGTACGTGTGTAATTTCCTACAACTGGGGCTCATAGGAAGACAACTGACTGGAAGAACACAGCACCATCACCACCAGAGAGGATAAGATCTGTCGAAAGGAGAGAAAAAGACATTTACAAGAATTGTATGCACTACTAGAAAAAAGAATAAGCAAGTCATTCATGTCACAAGGTGCAAAGAGTTAGCACGGAATCATTGACACAGACATATATGATCTAAGAACCAAAACCTTTGTTTAAGGCTGTGATCAATATGCTTCTCCAAAAAGACCACAACATTAGCAATAATTAAAGTACATGTTCAACCATGCAAGGTTAGTGGCAAAGTCAGCAGCTTAAGTCATATCAGTGAATCATGTGAGTGCAAGACTAGGCAATATATGGCTTGCTGAGGAGCAGATTAATTCATTGTGAGCAGGTAAGAACTTGGAAATGTGCAGCAGACATTTATGTCTCTCTAAAAGAGACTCCTCATATAAGGAGAAATGATGTTACAACAGCTAGGTTTTGTGCCTAGTGCCCAAGCCAGTTATTAGCAGGGAGGAAGAAATGAAATGTGAGGTTCTCACAGTGCAGAAATCTTCTTTCTGTGCTGCTTCTTCTGTCCCTTAAACCAGCCACTGTCATGACCTGGTTGTTCAAATCTGTCATGAGCAGATAGGTAAAGCAGAACAAAATGGAGCCTGAGGATTTAGGTATAAGAGCGAGCTGATATAACAAGATGACTAAAATATGAGGGAGGAACTTGTCCTGCAAAGACAAAGAGCAAAAAAGGAAGGGGGAGGGACATGGCAATATATATTATATCTTATGAATGTTTTGTCTCTTAAGTGCAGAAGAAATCATGGGCTATGGCAAAGGTGAAAGTATGGTGTTGCTATAATGGAATCATCTGCTATATATCACTAGAGCCAGAAGAAGGGAATGAGGCATTTTGTGAGGAGAAAAAAAGAAGTCATTCAAACCACCAGGTTTACGAATAAATGTGAATTTGTATAGCCCATGGTAGTGCATTGTCCCTGTCTGGATGCCAAACACCCACCAAAGCTGCTCTGTCACTCCCCTCCACAAGTGGACAGAGGAATAAAAACATAATGAAAAGTTCATGACTTGAGACAAAGACCAGAAGAGATAACTCACCAAGTATCAAGGGCAGAATAGACTCAACTCGGGGATATTAATTGAATATATTACTAATAAAATCAGAGTAGGCAAAGCGAAGTAAAATAAATGTTAAAAACACCTTTCTCCTACCTCTCTCTTCTTCCTGAGCTCTACCTCCTCCTCCAGTGGCACAGGGAGTCAATGAATGGTGGTTATGGTCAGTTCATCAGACATTGTTTCTCTCACTGCTCAGGGAGAGGAGTCCTTCTCCTGCTCCAGCATGAGATCCCTCCCACAGGACACAGTTCTCCATCAACTCCTACAATGTGAGTCTATCTCATGAGCAACAGATCTCTCTGTGCTGCTGCTCTGTGGGTCACTCTTCCACAGGGTACAGTCCCTCAGGCATAGCCTGCTCCAATGTGGGTCCTCCACAGGGTCACAATTCCTACCAGGAAATCTTCTCCAGTGTAGGCTGCTCTTTCCATGGGCCCACAAATCCTGCCAGGAGCCTGTTCTAGAGCAGACTCCCCACAGCTCCAAAGCCTGCTTTCAGGCATCTACCTGCTCCAGTGTGGGTCTCCTCCATGGGCTGCAGGTGGATTCTGCATCCTCATGGATCTCCATGGGCTGCAGGGGG
The DNA here is from genome assembly GCA_013400955.1 of Drymodes brunneopygia. Lineage (NCBI taxonomy): Eukaryota > Metazoa > Chordata > Aves > Passeriformes > Petroicidae > Drymodes > Drymodes brunneopygia. The sequence continues at coordinate 998,053 of VZTZ01030498.1, read as the reverse complement.
AAAGCTGCTTCAGCATGGGCTGCACCTTGGGCTGCAGGGAAATCCCAGCTCTGATGCCTGGAGCACCTCCTCCCCCTCCTTCTCCACTTGGTGTCTACAGAGTTGTTCCTTTCACATATTCACACTCTGCTCTTCTCTGGCTGCAGTTAAATCTTCACAATAACTTTTTTTTTTCTTCTTAAATATGTTGTCACAGAGTCATTGCTATCATTCCTGACTGGCCAGCAGCCAGTCTGTCCTGAAACCAGGTGGGATTGTCTCTGCTGGACATGGGGAAAGCTTCTGACAGCTTCTCACAGAAGCCACCTTGTAACTCCCCTCCTACCAAAATCTGACCACACAAACCCCATACCATTGCAAAGCACAGCACTGTGACGGTTGCTAAGGGAAAATTAACTCAGCCAGACTCAGTATACACATTCACTCTGTGAAAAGGAAGATAGCAAAGTGGTCGACTCTTGGTTAACTCTTGTCCATTTGTAATGACTTCTAAATACAAGAATAGGATACATCAGTGGACAGAAAGTGCAGAAAATGTTTAATGACACATAAACAGAAAATATCTAGAGAGAGTGTGAAATGATGGAGTTCATGATCCTTAGGGAAAAAAAGACAGGGACTATAACAAAACAAAAACGAGGCATTTCTAGAAAGTGGATTTCTATAAATTCATAGAACTGGTAAACAAAGAGTCCTAGGAGACAAAAAAGAAATTAAAGTGAACTGTCAGTTCCACAAAGAAATAAAATTAAGGTCATGGGCGCAAAATATACTACAACAGAAAAAAGATTAAAGGTGCAGTAAGAGATGAGTTTGATGACATCACAGGCTTTTTGTGAATTTCAAACATAAAAAGAAAGTATAAACTAGGTTTGGTTACTAAGCTCAAATACAAAAAACAGAATAAGTGCATAGGGAGAGAGCAAGAAAAAGATACAACACAAAACTGAAAACCCTTAATTGGAAGCTAAATTATATCAAGAAATCCTGCCATAAGAGGAAAGGCTGGTTGACTACTTGTTGACTACTTGTTGTAGTGTGGTTTTATTGCAGTCTGATCCAGGAAAAGAGAGGAGTTTAATAATATTTTTGCAAGTTATTCCTGAAAATATCATAGGGCAGTCATAACAAATGCAGTTATCAGAGGGTAAGACCTCTTTCTCTAATAAGGGAGGAACAGGTCAAACAATATCTAAATATTCTTTAAACAGTCGAAGCAGCTGGCTTTCACTGCAGTGCAATTAAGAATCTGGCTGATGAATTTGCAGTATCATTAGCTGTTATCTCTGAGAAATTAGAATAGAGAGACAGGCAAACATAGTTCGAAGAAATGGAAATGCGAAAAGGAGAAGGCAGAAAATAAAAGACTAACCAGCTTAACATCAGCCTCTGGAAAAGTACTGGAAGAGCTATTTAAATTGTTTGTAAAAACCCAGACAGAAACACAAAAATGAATAACAGCTGGCATATTATCAACCAGAAATAATACCAAATCAATTTAATATCTCTCTCCCACAGGCTAGCAAACTACATACATAGAAGAAAACCAGCCGATACATAGCTTGACTTCAGCAAATTTTCACCACTACTAGTATAATCTTAAAGAGGAAAGAATGTCCTCAGTGAAAATACAAGAAGAAAGATACAAAGTTAGTTGTATCAAATTCTGAAAGCAGTTATGATGAGCCCTGTATCAAAACAAAGGAATGCAATTGTGAAATTCTGCTGGGGTCTGTCTTGAGTTATGGTTCTCACTAGTTATGAGGTTTAGATTTATTAAATATGTAGATCATATATGGGTGGGAAGACTGCCAGTATAGCTGAGGATATACCAAGAACTCACAACAGTCAAGACAATGTGCAAAGTGTCATTTGAAAGGCAAGTCCAAGGCATTAATGCAAGTGGAAAACACCAGCTAGGCAGTAGCAGTAAATAACTGTTTGCAATCATTTTCAGGTTTGTTGTAGGGAGCAGCAGATTTGACAGTATCCTGTGTTCATTATAAGTAGAAAAGGATTTAATGCAAAGGAGATTTAGACAGTTATGAATAGTAAAAGCAATTAAATTGAATTTGTCTGGGAAGTTTGTATCTTTCCAATTTCATCTAACACAGTCTTCAGTCTCAATAAGCTTGTCATCACTGCCTTGGACATATCAACAGGCTGAAAGATGTTCTGTGGTTTCATGCCTCCAATCTTATGATTTTATGTCTACCCAGAAGCTATTGCAGCCACCTTCAGCAGCGAAGAGGCAAATGCATAATGCTTTCCTACGTGAGAATCCAGCTGAGATGCAGGAATGCATGACGGGATCACCATATGCTCCACTCTCTCACAGCTCCTTCCTGCCAGCTCTGAAGTGTACTTCATCCCTTCTGCATAAACCTTATGCACAGGGAGAGTGCTGATAAGGAGTCACCCTGCAGCCAGTGTTGGTAGGTTTCAGCAGATGATGCCTTCAGTACTTGCTCAAAATTTGGATTTACATTTAGGATTCTGCAATGTACCTGCAAGCACCAAGCACAACACCCTTGCTGGGTAATTTCACACAGCTACAAGGGTCCATACAAAATTTGAAGACAGAATAATGTAGAGATGAAGGAGCAGAAAAAACCTACAACAATGCAGGATTTTTTAGTCAATCCAGGTATAGACAGGTTGCTCCTATAGGCAGAGCATGCATTTTCTTTGGCATCTCAATTATCTTCAAAGAACCTTTTAAGGCACTAGAACATCAGTAGCTTTTAGCACTGCAGCCACATGAGAAGACAAAAATTACAGGAATATATTTGCATTTCTTTTAAAAACAGATTTTAATGCCAAATCTAACAGAAAAGACCCAGTCATCTATCACAATTAGGAGAGATATATTCCTCAAATATTCAAATCATTAAAAATGTATTTTAAATAGTTTTTTTGATAAATCTGTTACAGGCTACCATTTAGTGTGAGTACAGTGCTAAGATCTAATAATTAATGAGCCCCTGTCTGTTTTTTCTTGCATCCCTCTGATATCTGAAAATTAATAACAGCCAGTCTTAATTTCCTGTGTGAAGGAAATAAACCTCTCTTCCCAATGGTATTCTGATTTTGAGCTTTAATCTACTGCAGAATATCTGAACTCTTTAAAATGAAGAAAGCTGAACAACATTCAGTCTAGATAGAATCTCTATACATATGTGTTATGATAATGGTAACATAACCAGAGGGAATACAAATTCACTGCCTGTGACTTTGTCACAGATATAAAGATCTTCTGGAGAAGGTATATACATCAAGTCCAAGAATATATGACATTTCTCCACCTCTGTAGGAATCAGTTCATCAGATAATCTTTTTAAGGAAATTCCAGCACTGTAATTTGCCTTTTTGCTTTCAAACAACAATGCAATAATGCAGAAGCTACGTTCAATGATTCAGAATGATTTAGTTTGCAGGAAGCCCATTAATTTAACCATATTTTCCCATACATTTCATCACCATGTCCTGTCATCTGGAAATAATAGAAACCTCAGCAGTAAATTCTCAAGGCTAAAAAAAACATGCATGTGTAGTTCATGTGGTATTTAATGTTAGCCCAGCCTAACCAAAATTAGAGTTTCTTGGTTTACCTGGATTAGCTTTCTAGTGAAAAGGACACTGAAGTGACAATGAAAAGCAAATGTGTTGTAGTTCTAGATTTATTTATATGAAAGACAGATATATGGAACCTGAAAGAAAAATATATGGAAAGCAAGAATTTTCTTGTTGCTGAAAAATTTATAATAATAGCAATACTACTACTACTACTAATATTAATATTAATAATGATAATAATAATAATACTCTGTGAATGTAAAATAGGACTAAGAGAAAGAGCATCATCATAATTCAAGTGTGACTAACTTTTCAGTACTGCTCACACTTAAAAACGTAGGTCAGAAAATGTTTTTTTTTAAATATATGTGATTATTATGCTCTTATTGTAAATTTATCTTTCCCACATTTTCAAAGGAAAAATTTTTATAAAGTTTTTGAATCTTTCACTTGTGTCACTAAATTTAGTCTGCCCACAACATTTCTCAGTCAGAATGTCAGCATAAAATCAAGCAAGACTTTCTAGTCTAGACCCATAACAAAGCTCACGTATTAGTTTCTGTAGCTCAGTTATAAGCAGCAAAAATTTTATGTTTTGACCATGGGAATGCATTTCAGATGGATTTGATATTCTCTAAAAGCAATTATCTAAAAAAGTCTTTTTCATTTTTTCATTAAAGTGAAAAAAAATCTCTTTGCATAAGAGGTGGAAAAGAAAATGCAAAGGGTGCTTCCACTGTACTAATTATGGATTGTGGTTTCTAGGAAAGGGCATTAATTAGGAAGTCTCTATACACTGGGCCAGTTCTGATGACCTTTAGTTAATTGAAAGGTAAGTAGGTCCTTGTACCCCCCAGTAGATGTCTCTACGTAAATATATATGTATACATCCACACACAAATATATGTAGATTTTTGTCTATTTATTTGAGGACAGGCAGACAGACAGACAGATATACACACACAGATTATGTGTGTGACAGTGTCAGACCTGGTGATAGCTCTGTTTGGGATAGAACATGAAACAAAGCAGAGGACAGGACATCGGAGGCTGCAGTGCCTTCCCTACTTACGTGAAACAATGGTCAAATGGCTCACAGATGTGAATTATTAATATGCACTAGATATTGATCATATTAGATCAGTCACAAAGTAGTTGCATCACAAATCTGATCACTGTTTTACTTTGGTGAAAGAACTTTGAGTTCCTTTTCAAATTTCTTATCAAATCCCTGCAAGGTCTGTAGTAAACAATGATAAAGAAAATGCATAACAGAAATTCCCAGGATTACTTGGTTTTGTAGTGTGTACTCAGTTCTTTCACACTTTTCTTTACTGTTCTCCTAATTGTTATCTATGCCTGTGAAGGTGATGCTGGTAGCAGAGTGGTCAGTGAATCTGACCTTAGTGTCACTGCTTTCATTAAGGAGTGTGCAGCCCCTCTGGATCAAAATCCAATTCCTGTAATAGAGAATTTGCAGTTAAACAGTCTCTCCATTCCTATGCCTGCTATCCTTAGACTGTTACAATTGAAACCTGAAGCCTGTAATACTGCTGAATTTTAGGCACATGAATCATCTATTTGAGAAGAAACTTCTCTAAATTTAAAGTGATTTCCTAGATTTAGAACCTACCCAAAACAATATGGAAAAATTGACAAAGCTGTGAAGATGAAAAGAGGAATTTTCCCTCAGGACTGTAAGTTCAGCACCTTAATCAATAACCCCTCAAAAGCCAAAAAGTGAATAAAGATGAGGAATAAAGTATTTTATTTTCTTCTCTATTACTGCTTGAATAATACTCTCTACTAAAGAAGTTTATGGCCCATGAATACATTTATGCTGATCAGAACATCTAGCATGAAGGACAAGTTGATATATATCTTTATGTACTTCAAGAAACTGAACAGAACAGTGTAAAGTGTTTTCAGAGATATTATATCTATATTATGAAGCTGGAAGACAGTGTCAAAGCAGAAACATACAGTGACTTTTTTTAGTTTTATTTGTTTGGAATAATCAATGAAAAACAGACATATGAAAACACTATGCAAATGTCTTCTATAAATTAGCTTGGGTTTTATAAAATATTTTTTCCCAAATACTGAACCATATATTTTTCTAGAATGAAAAAGTAATTTATCATAATTATTAGTGAACACTGTACTCATTTATATTTCACTCATTTGCTCTCCTGATGAATAGTGGAAACTGAACTAAAATGCACAAAATATTTGAAACCCAACTCAAAGATGTAGGATGGCAATGAAAATACTCAGATGCAAAATTGCAAACTACTTTTTGATTCCTTTAACACTGCATCTAGGGACATATTTTCATTTTAAAAAGGGAGTCTAATAAGAATTCTAGAGAATAAAGTTGGCTGAATTCAGAGACATCTGATGAAATCTAATTAAAATGTATTTGTTCATCATCCATTATTTTTAAGAACTTTAATACAAAATGAGAATTTGATCAGACATATTTCTCTAAAATTGAGAGGAGCAAATAAATTTTCTAAAAAGATAGCAACTTATGCCATGTAAAGAATGTTGTTTATACTACTTTGAAAAAAATCAGGTTTGAAAGGGAAAGAAAATACTAACATCTTAATTTACATGTGCCAAATATTTAGATTACACACATATCTTTGTTTCTTGTTCAGCAACAGGAACTTAGTTAAAGAATTCCTTGTAATCCTGACAGTCTTAGTGTGTCAACAGAAAGAACCAGCCTCTGAGATACTGGGATCATAGGATTATGTTCAGCTTCAGAACTAATTATCAGGACTTTGAGCTGGAGGTGCAGAAGCAGGCATGATGTTGTGCTGGTTGCTTCATATGGTTATAAGATCAGCAGTTGTATTCCTGGGCAGTTCTCAGCAGCTCCAATTCCCTTTTTTTGCGTTTTTTTTTTTTTTTTTTTTATGAAGGACATCTCTAGTGACTCTAAACAGCCAAATAAACCTGAAAACACACCTCTCTATGTAGAATGCAAAACACTAGACAAGTTCAGTAACTTAGAGCAAAAATGGAATATACATACTCCCAAGATACTCTAAAGTGAGAATGCCACATGCAAGACCATCATCATATACAGAATAAACTGAACTTTCCTATAAGAATTTTTAAAAAATAAATTCTTATAAATTCTCACATAAGAATTTTCTCTTACAGGTTCATCATTATGCCTGGAAAATATCTCAGTCTCAATGCACAAAAATTTAATGTCAGACAAACTTCTGTTCAGCTTCTGATCAAATCTTGGGAAATATCAAAGATTCTGGCAAGGAGTAAGTACAAAATTGTTGAACAAAAAAATGACAAACTAATTTCATCCATTCTAAACAGTCTTCATCTGGTAGCATATGTGATAATTTTATTGAAGACAGTAGATAAAATGATGACAGCCTGGTATGCATGATTTGTATCTACACCACTGAAGAAATCCTCCTTCAGAACAGTGAGTGTCCTACAGTGAGCACTGTCATCAAAATCCATAGTTTAGATGTCTGAGGATATGCAGATTGCAGAAAACCAGATGTTCCTGGATTTTACACATCCTATGTTCTCAGAAAGTGAAGACATAAGCATATGATTATCTAAGTTCCAGATAAAATAACAATTCTATGCTATATACATAGTCTCATATTAAATTCCTCCACAAACATTGGTTCACACTACTTGTCTGAGCATACATCCTCACACTGACTTTCTTCTGTGAGCCTTTATTCTGAAATTGTCCATGATCCCAAATTAGAAGTAGCAGAACAAGAGGAAATGGCCTCAAGTTGCTCCAGGGGAGGTTTAGGTGAAATATCAGTAAAAATTTCTTCCCTGAAAGTGTAGTCAAACACACGAACTGGCTGCCTGGGGAAGTGGTGGAATCACCATCTCTGGAGGTATTTAAAAGACAGGTAATTATGGTACTTAGGCACATGGTTTAGTGGTGGACTTGGCAGCACAGGATTAAAGATTGAACTCAATGACATTAAAGATCTTCTCCGACCTTAATGACTCCATGATTCTGTGAGACTGCACAAGGTAAGGCAAGCTACTTTCCTCCAGAACTGTCATATTTTTTCTTCCATAGAGCAGGAAAGCAAAAGAAGTTGTTCTCATTGGAACCTTTGCATTTGAAAGACTTCCTAAATGACAAGATGGAGCTAAAGGTTATAACCAGATGTAAAGTTAGATACTGACTGCTTTAAGCGATGGAGTAAAATCTCTGTACAATAATCTTGTGTTTGTACCAGCATTTTGAGACTTAAACTAAATGGCCATAGCTGTTCAAGCTGCTTGCTGACCTGTTCAAACTCACTCTATAGAATGAATTAAGTAATCTGTTTCTCAAGGCCAATAAAACTCCAACACACTTAAGAGAGCCTTAAGTAGAGCCACCCAGAGGCAATAGAGATAGCCAAAATATTCCTTCCAATCAATTAATGAATAGCTGCTTGGAAATCATGTTTTGTCACTTGTAAAGTGATGAATACACAGATCTCCAGGATTGTTCTCAAGGGACAGTAGTTACATTTTGCAGACTGTTGCATAATTCATTTCTCCTAATTTTTCACTATTTTGGTCTTGAGCTATATATATTATTAAACCATGTCTGACATTCAACTATATAGTTTCTGGTGAAAGCATAATGTTTCTTTTGCAGAGGCTCTGTGATGCTGTTGCAGCTGTCTGATACCCATAGTCAAAAATAATTATCTCATGTTTGTTTTAGGGTCCTTTCAGTCTCAATCATCAGCAATTTTTCCATTTTTGCCTGCACAATGCTTTAAAATATCATGGCTTCACTTTGTTACTTTCTGAAGTTGAATCCAACAAAGCAATAGTTTCATTTTTCTCTATACTATCTGTAAAAATTCTATAGTTCTGCAGACATTAGTAGCTTGCTTTCTTCATTAACCAAGTCATTAAGATGTGGAGCTGATTATAGGTTTTAGCCCCTAAACAGAATCTGCCTACTCTTCATACCACCAGTAATTTCATTAGCAATTATTGTTCAAACCTCTTATTATAAATGGATGAGTCTTTCACTCAGCTGTCATTAATCCAGTGTTCCCCCAGATAAGATATTTAAAGATTTTCACCAGCCCTCAAGTGTTACAGCTATATTTTATAAATGCTGTCCTTCACTTCTGTGTTTGTTTCTTTGCTTGCTATCTTCCTAGAATAGATTCTCACCTTCACTATCTGAGATGTATAAAGAAACCACAAGATCATATTTGAATTTCAAATAACCATGATAATTAATCATAAACACACATGTAGTTATATATGACATAATTGCTGGTTTGCAAGATTAAAGATTACAAATATAGTAATTTGGAGGGGAAAATTTTAACAGACCAAAGACAAAATCCTTACAGATGGGATGGGAATTCAGAAAAAACATTTCCAACAATATATACGTAGAATAGTTTTTGGACGAAAAAGGTTCATTTTCTCTTCCTGCAATTGCACAGCTAATGTCATCTTCATAGAGGGACAAGACTCTTCGCACTCCGTATCATTTGTTTAGTTATTTTTCCTCCAAGCAGCAAAAAGGTTGACTTAGGGTTTGTCCTACTTTCATCCAGGACAGAATTAATTTTCTGCAGTAGCCATGAGGGGACAGAGCCTGGGGTCATGGGCGTGGCCAGTACGTCACTCTATACCCTCTCACCTCATTGCTGTGCACTGGGGAAGGAGTGCTCGTACTTTGGAGAAGAAGAGCACCCAGTCTGATGGGAGAAAGTATGGCTGGGAAGAAAGAAGAAACCAGTTGGTATTTGTCACGGACTTCCCTTGTAAATCCTTTCTTTGTCTTATACCTTTAGTTACTAATATTGTTACTGTTACAGCTCCTTTTCTTATCTCATTACTGTTTTCAGTAAATTGTTCTTATCTCAACCTGTGATTTCCACCTTTTGTGCCTCCAATTGTCCACTCCATCCTCCTGGAGCAGGAAGGAGGAGGAGAGCAAGCAAGTAGTGTCTGCTTTGGGAGAATCTCACTAGGGACACTTAATTGGGGGCACTGTATTTTTACTGTGAGAGTGAAAATAACAAAATCAACTATGGGCCTTCTAATTAGCAAAGAATTTTTACATCGCCTATTAGGAACAGATAACTTCCTGAAGATATTGATTCCACTCCTACTGTCATTGAATATGGCCAATATTCTTACTCAGGGACTGATCAACTTCCTTTTTAGCATGCAACAGAATTTTGTTTTCAACTGGTGCTAGAAATGCTTTAATTTCTGACATACACATATTTGTAGATTTTGTTCTTACCTTGTTTAAATAAAGTTTTAACCAGGCCATTTCTTTCCAGTTGTAGGAAACCGTGATGACCATGATTTTTCATTAATGTTTTTTATATAAAAGATTTTGCAGGTAAACAGAAATTTTATTAGTCTGCTTTTTACAACAAACACCAATATGTTATTTCCCAAATGGCTCAGGATTCAGTTAAATAAAATAATATTACACACTTTAAAAAGATGTTTTTAACTGTGGTCATTTTTTTATACTGAAAAAATGTGGGCTCTTTACATTGTTTTCCTACGCAGGGAACATAACTTCTTGTCTCCTACTGTTCTGGGCAATTGTCTCTTGTTATTCTGTGAAGCACTTACAAAAGAACTTGTGACAACCACTAATGTACCACATTGTAGGATTTTATTACACTTTTTTTAATAAAGACTTGGTGATCTGTTGAGTTACTTGTGTATTCTCCTACCTGAAAACATTTTACAGAAAGTTAATTTTGAAAAGATTTCTAAATTGTTAAAGGTCCTAAATGTATGTAAAATTGTCAGAGCACCAGCAGCACTGCTTCATTTTTATTTTTGGTAATACAGTGGTTTTTACATGCTTCAGTCTTCTTTCAGACTGAATTTTATTTAAGATGTGGTTTTCATTGGTTGGGTTTTTTTTACTCTCATACTAGCTTTAATATAATGTAAAACCCATATAAATTAACATGGAAAAAATATTTTCTTTCCTCACTTTACTTTTTCCTAAAACTTGGTTGAATGAAAAGAAAATGCCATTTCCCCTCCCTAGCTTCACATGCATTTCCAAAGTAAGGTGGAGTGTTCTGTTGATGCAGAGCTCTGTAAATGGAGAATAGTAAGAGAACTGGTACCCTGGATAACTACTCTTTTCTCCCCCCTCCATAGGCTCACGCTACAAAATAGAACCAGTTTTAGAGTTTTTTGGCAAAGGAATTTGTTACAGCATTTGATAGTATTTACCAAATCGACAGGCCTTTTCCATCAAATAAGGCTACCTCTGCATGGACACACGTATGTCAAATTTTGATATAGAATTAATGAACATTCTTTCTTGACACACAGGCACCAACTCATTAATCTTCAGGATACTAAAAAATCTTTGTAAGGGAATGGGATATCTTGTATTTAGATTGCCAGCTCTTTAGATCAGTGCTCTATCCAGTGAGAAATTCTTCTGCTTGCAGGGACTCTCTGCCTAACATGTATGCAACCAATTCTAACTGATAGTTATCACTGCTATAATTCCTCATTAGTCCAGATTATAATTGAAATAATGCCAATTCACTTTGTACTATGTTTATCTATTTGAAAAAGATACATGTATATATTTACAAAGAAGAATGCTTTCTTTTTAATTCTTGTTGTGATCACAATGAGGGAAAAGGCTTTTAAAACGGGATAACAACCAGCAAACATATGATATTGCATAAAATATTTTAAATTAATCAGCTTGGTTAATATGATAATGGTTTAAGTCAGTGTGTCGTACTGTTGAGGGAAAGATTGTTTTCTGCTTAGAATCAATCTAGTTTTCCCAGAGTCAAATCTTATGACAATTCATGTGCAGGCAACTCAGCCCATCACTTACACCCATCTTACTGAACTGTGATCAAGCTTCTATTTGGCAGCCACAAAGGGGAAACATTTCAGGGATAATCACAAGAAAAAATGTACAATTAGTCTAGTGAGAATACTGGTATGCACACATGAATCAGAATCACACATAATACTTTCCTGCCATATTTTTAGCCAAGATGTACAGAAATCTGAAATGTAAGGGAGGACTGAAGATCTAACATGGTTAGATTTAAAGGGATTGACAGAATTGGCAGAAAATGAAGTAAGAAGTGACAAAAAAATGAATATTTGATGCAGAAAAATTATTGAAGACACTACAAAGGCTTCATAAGTGCCATGGTCTTGCAAATATAACTCCATAACTTTTTATGTGTGGCAATAAAGATTTTGACAGCTAGACAGAGTATTGCAAAATATGCTTTCAACCCTGAGGTAATTTATATCATTAAAGCATTGCCTCTGATAGACATTTAAGAGGTACAACAGTAGTCACGCTTCATATGGTAATATATTGCATCATTGCTAGGATGTAATTGTAGATAAACAACTTGAAGATAAAGAATTTCAAACAAGGGAAGCTTTAAAGTGATTATAATTACATGTATGTGCTATTAGCATGTTCAAAAAATGTCGTAATTGCTCTTCACCATTGCCATATGTCTCATTTCCCTATCTGTATACCAAGAACTTTTGATGTGTCTACTAAAACACTTACAAACCTATTATTACAGACAGCTGTTCATCTGTTTTCTGCTTAAAATTTAATTTAACTTCAGATTTAGGGGGAAATTTGCACAGATTGTAGACTTCCCAGGAAAAGATGCTACCATTTTAATTAAGAGACATAGCATAAATACATAGAATAGAATATTTAACTTACCAATAATATCAGTGTAGTCTTTAAGACAGCATGGGTCTCTTTTACTTTCTTTTTACTTATCCTGGGACTTAACAGAGAGGGGTCATGTAATGGGGGATCATTTGGTAGAAGGAATATGAAGGGGTCATTGAAGTTCAGTGAAATGAGAAGACGAGATTCAGGATAAAACAGGAGAGGCACACAGTGGAGTAGGGCCTCAGGGGAGTGGAGCAGAAGCCGGAGGTCCTAATGAATGGCTGCTCTTCTGTGGTCAGCCTGGAACTGGGAAAAGGCTGGTTTTCCTGGGGTTTTCCCTCCAGCAGGTAAAGTTGGCAAAAAGGTCCTAACACTGTGACTGGGGGATAAAGAGAAGCCTCAAAACAAAGGACATGTGTTTAAAGTGGATTGTTGTTGTTGTTGTTGTTGTTGTTGTTGTTGATGATGATGATGATGATGATGATGATGATTTTGGAAGGTAAAAAGTTTGGTTTCACTAGCAAATTAAAATAATCTCATTACCCCAATAGGACTGTGGACCACACAAGAACCCAACACCATCTTTTTTTTTCCCAGTTTTTATTCTGCATTCAACAAGAACAGGTTTTTCAATATGTAACAAAAAATAACTTGAATTCAGTGTTCTCCCAATCAGAGAAGCAAATGCTTCACAAAGCCTTTGTTTGCACAGCTATGCCTGGAGACAAGCAGTGTATCATGGTGCAGCATATGCCCTCACCAGAGATCTAGAGGGGTATCAACTTCTTTAAGAAATTCAGCTGCTGGGAGTTACGGGAATTTAATGTCGGCTGCCAGATTATAACTTTAATATCCTTTTATAACAGGGAGATGCCTTGCTGCTGCAACAAGCTGCATATATAAAAAATACAGTCATTATCACATGAAGCTGTTCCACTCACACCCACCCACAAATAGAATCATAAACAGTAAAAATAGTAAATACAGCATAATTACCATGTTTCTACAGAAAACCTACTCACAAATGTCCTATGGGAAGAGAGTCTGGCATGCATCTTAGAATAATTTTGTTCCATTTCAGAAACAAGACTTAAAATGAAAGATTATCATATTCAAATTCAAAGAGATCAGAATACACAAACCATCAAAGACTTCTCTATCACTAATATGTCATAAACACATTGAATTATTTCTTAGATCTTTACCAGGGGATCATTCAAATTTATAAGCCCAGATTTTCATGTAACAATGCCTGCATTCATTTCGTATTTGAGGTTGTGTGCCAAAGAGTCCAGATCTGAACACTTTTTTCATTATTATGCAATGACATAGCCTTTCTGAAATGTACCCCTTTAAACCTTGCACACATATTTGGAACTAAAATTTCATATATCAGTATTTGTTCCTGAATGGAGAAAAAGTAAATCCTGGGGTTTGTCCCTGGCTATATTTAGAAGAATCATCAATTGCTATAGAAATCGAGGTTTGTTTCCATTGGGAACAATTATTTACTTGCATAGATGTCATTCACAATTTCAGGACTAGTGCTTTAGTGGGCCTTAAAAACTTGAACTGTGTAAGTAAATTGACATCTGAAGTGTCTATCCAGGTTTCCTTTCAGAAATAAAACACTTCATGAAGAAAACCAGAAATCTGTCATGCTACCAGTAAAATCAGGCACAATACCAGACCAGACAATACCATTTTGAGTACCAACTTTTGGGCATTAAATATATATGTGGTTTTATATTTTTTGATTTTGGTGCTGATTCTGAGTGGGCTGATAGAACTGTCCATATTTACAATACCTAGGAATTCAGTCCCTGCCTTTCAGAGCAGTTTCTACAGTTTTATTATTGTATATCTGGTGTTATAGAAGTGTCTTGTTTTGTGGAGGATTGAGTCTGTCTGTGTAGCACCAAATGAAATCCCTGTGCTGGTTCAGTGAGGGCTATAAACAAGCACCTATCATCCATTTCTGTGTTCTTTCCAATCAAAGAGTGTGCATATCAACTACCAGACTGCTGACAAATTGACCAAAAATATCCTACAAATCCAGATTCCATCTGCCTTTAAAGTCTAAGGAGTAATATTGTGCATCTACTAATAAGCTGTTTGCCCATGGCAGGCAGCTGGAAATGCTCTTACTTGTTTGGAAGGCAAGTGAATGCATGTGAAGTTGGCAAAAAAAATTACATAGCATCACCTCTTCCTGAGCTTCTTCAGTAAAAGGAGTGCGATTCTGGTTTGGTTCATTTCCCACTTAATCTTATCTGCCTGCTGAGCTTGTTTCTGAGTTAAAATTACTATCAAAAGAATGCAAGAGACCAATTTAATGGCCTGCACTTGAAAATTTAGTCTGGCAGTGTTTCTGTGACATTTGGTGCTATATATAGATATTTCAAATATCTTATTAATTCTCTTTGCATTTAGTAGCTGGTGGACATTTATTTTTTTAAACATAGAAAATAAAAAGTTGTGAGAATCATTGTATGATGTAATTTTAAATTTTCTTCTTAAATAAGTGGTCCCATACAGGGGACAAGATAAATCTGTCCCAGGCTTACAAAACTGTTATGGAACACAGATAATACAAAAGTTTTTGATAATCAAAAGGAAAAAAATCTGTATGATTTTTACTCAGAATATGGGATCAAATTATAAATAAGAAAAATCTTTCTTCTGGCTGCTTGGCCTGTAGCAAAAAACTGCTTTTACCTTGGTCAAAATCCAGTGTTTGGACTTCTTTGTAATTTGCTTCTGCTTCTTTCCAAAACCATGTGTTCTGTTTTCACAAATATATGCTCTTTCTCCACTCAACAGCAGATATTTCTTTCCAGACTATAACAGGTGTGGTATTGTCCCTGACCCTTGGGTATTCCAGCTGGATGCACCTGACAAGCTCTAAGAGTAGAATCCATTTGCATGACCTTAGAACTTGATATGTCCAGTGTCTTAACTTCCCTGTGATACAGGCAATCACGTTTTGATGGATAGGACAAATGAAACATAATTCTGTAGTTAGGAAGCCCCCTTGTGCTAATAGGTGGGTTAAATCTCTTTGAAGCTGGTAGTCATAATAGCAGCTTCATAGAATACATGCAAAGATATTGAACTCTCAAATAGAAACAAATAGCTGAAACAACGTGAGCCATGACCAAAATATGACTACAAGGGAAAACTGCCATGGAAGTGAAACCATCTGTCAAATAGCCAATATGTAGGAGAGGTGGTTTGGTAGAAAAAAAATATAAATTTACCCAAGGACACTATCACAGAAGCATCCTTGTAGTTATTGCGATTCTCAGAAAAAGAGCTGTTTTCCAAGTTGAGCCCTAATTTTAAAGAAAAAAATGCTAGGAAAAGGACCATGGAATGGTGACCACATAAAAGCTTCCTGCTTTTTTTTATTCCTGAAAGAAAAATATATACAAACATGATAAGCAAATTAAGTTAATACTAACTAATAATTTAGCTCAATTAGAAGAAATTACCAAATATGGATATTTGAAAAAGAAAGAAACTAATCTAAGTGGAATACAAATTACATGATAGAATTTTATACTTTTCACCTAGAAAATTTCTCTACTGACAGCTGAAAATAACCCCCCCAAATAATTTTTGCAATACTGTCAGAATGAAATGAAAAGTAACATTACAGATTTTCAGATATAAATAACACCAAATTAACTGATCCACTATGATGCCAGCAAAGCTTAAAAGCTTGCTTGTAGAAAAGAAAAAGAGATCTGAACAGTTACTAAAGACAGCTATTTTACTTTAAATTCTCACCTTAGTTATTTTTCAGTAACTTTCCAGAATTTCTTATTTTAAAATACCACCAAGTATAAAAAGATTCCCTTTAGTATAGGGTTACTTCACTGACAATTTGCTAAAGCTTCTTTGTTGTAATTTTTCTAAACTGTTAACCTTTAGTTATTGAGTTGCTATTCTGAATATAAATTATAGATGTTTTTTCCTCTGCAATGGTTTTCAGAATTCTCAAAAGAAGAACTACTAAAGAAAAAATTCATCTCTCTGTTGTACAAAAATAGCTTTCCCAGGATAAGATACCACCTACCTCAAGGTCAAATAATGGTTTTGGAATATTTCTGCAAAGATGTGAAGGTAGATCTGCCATGAATAAATGAATAAAACCAAATATTTCTTAATATTTCTTAGTATTTTAGGGAGAAACACTGACTGGCTATGTTTCTGCATTTAAACTTTCTTCTCATTTTACTGGTAGAATATTCACCCTTTAATATTGCTGCTTTAACCTTTAGACATCTGATTTTAAATGCAAAAATGCAGGAATTGTTTTTATTTAATTTTTATCATTATTCATTCCAAGTACTTAATAAAATGGAAGAATAAGCTGAGGACTAGGCAATCAGCTCTTCTGAGGAAACTTGAACATACTTTTTTCATTGAAATCAGAGACTTGGATATGTCCCTAGTTTTCCCTGCAGTGATAAAACAAAAATGCCACAACCAATTTACTTCAGTTTTGCACTGAATTTGTGCACAATACTTATTGTTTTGTGTCTTTTCTTTGAGAGGCTTGATTGAGACGTGGAAGCTCTGATTCACAATGAATCATAATAATTCATTCAGTCTTGATTTTTGAAATGGAGTTAACGTGTCCAAACACAGAAGTGGAGTTAACATTCTGACTTAACATTGGTTCAAATACATGCATGGATTCACCAGGCTTTGAAATGTAGCCCAAATAAAGAGACCGTGTGAAAGACAGACTCACTGATTTAAACAAAAGTTTAAAGTCTAAATTACAAACTATACACCAAGACTTGATCTAGCCTGGACAAAATGGCCAGGAGGAGGTGGTTGCATGTCACCATCCTGGCTGATGGAAAGCTCAGAGGTATGGAGTTATCACAGCCTGAGATGAGCTTATACGTCTTGCGCTTTACTTAGCAAACTTAGGGAACTGGCAGAAGGTACTGGAAGGGTCCATCAGCTAAAAAATACAATTGAGAAAGTATTCCACTCTACAATAACATGAAAATTCTTCAGGTCATTTACCACAATCATGCAAAAGTTGAACAGTTTGTATCAGATCATGTATAAAAAAAGCAAATAGCATTTTTTGCTCTGCAAGAGAAGCTGAGCCACTGTGTTGAAATGGAACAAAGGGAACAAATTTGATCTATCCAATTGCACAACACTTCTGTGCTGCAGCTTGTGAAGCCTACAGTAATTTAACACATGTCATGAAACACTTAGAAATGTAATAAAAATCCTGTTTATTACCAGTGCAGCTCTGGGCCAAAGCATTCATGTGAGACTCATCTGATCCTTATAGTTGATGACCTTAGAATCTATCTCCATCAGGAAGAACAAGAAGATTTATTGTTCTAGGGATTTCTATGTTTTGCAATATTTTCACAGCCAGATTCTATATAAATATGACTGTTTACTAAAACTTTGACTTCTCTGTGTGTCTCACATTGCCCTCAGCAGATCTAATATTCTTTTAGGAAAATAAGATTCCACTGCAATCACAACTTCTGTGTCCTTTGTCCAGATGATTACTCTCCTCCTGAGGAGCAGAGACATGGGTAAGGCTGAGTGCCTTCACTCATAGAATTCAGGACAGAAAATTCATCTATCAGATATCACTGCTCTCCTGCTTTGTTCTGAATAGCCTCTTAATTTGTCTTTACAAGGGGAAGACATCCAGCCAGTACATGTGCTGGGGGATGACTGAAGGTAAGTGAAAAATCAGACGGATAGATCAGCTGGGACCTTAGAATCAAAGTTGTAGGTAAACCTACACTGCAGAATTTGCCATCTCCCCAGATGTGTTCTGTTCTAGGAGTTCCTACATGGTGCAGAGGAATTTAACTGCCAGAAGCTTCTCTTCAGTATTCCAGCTTCCCTTAAAATTTCTTATACAGTATACCACAACAAATACTCCAGCAATGCAAAAGCTGTTGCAGGAGGAACTCAGAGACATTGTCTCACAAGTGCTTTTACATGTTCCAAAGTGCTCTCTCAGCAAATTTTTGGTTGTTACAGCTCACCCTTTAGGAAGGGGATGGAAAGCATTGGAGTCAGGATAATGACAGCTGATCCTTCTGATGCACCTGACATCACATGCTCCTTAAAACAGCTTTTCGGTCTGGATCAGACCACTTTGCTGATTAATGATGCAGATTAAGGCTGAAGCTAAGGGGATGTGATATGCACATTCTCAGGCCTCCAACATCTGACTATATGGGGATATAAATACCTATGAAAAACAAG
This sequence comes from Drymodes brunneopygia, assembly GCA_013400955.1. NCBI lineage: Eukaryota > Metazoa > Chordata > Aves > Passeriformes > Petroicidae > Drymodes > Drymodes brunneopygia. Next base: position 979,500 of record VZTZ01030498.1, on the reverse strand, counting down.
TTATTGATGCAGAAGGCAAAAATATACCTGAAACACATATTTGAGCTTCCCATCTAGTGAAGCACTACAATCAGAATAGCTGTCCCTCTACCTAATTCAACGTCATGATTCTGTCACTCTGGAGCTCTATTTCCTCATGCTTGTTTCCCATGCTGCATGTGTTTCTGTACAGACACTTGCAGTATTTCAGACAACTGCAACTTCTTGTTGAGTTTAAGCCTGGTGTAACATTAAAGACTATCTCAACATGTCCAGGATAGCAACTTTCCTTAAAAATGTTGCTTTGTCTCTCCTTCGGTATTTTTTTTCCTTTTAATACCTGTTTTGATTGGGGTGGTGTATGAGAAACTCTACAGTCCTTTTGAGTAGTAGTTGCTTGGGTTTTTTTACTATAGATAGATCCCAAGTGACAAAGCCTATTGAATTCAATTGGTGCTATGTTTATTCAGGGATAAAAAGACCCAGAAAAAAAAATTTATAACTAAATGATTAATTTGCCCTGAAATCCTCCCTGGTAGTTGGATTGATAATTTTTAAAATCTAAGCCAGTTTTCTGGCAGCAGTGCAAGACAATCTCAAGTGAGAAAAGCTGATTTAAAATAATAAAAGAATTAGCAGATTTTCACCTTGAAATGTTATTAGAATGGACTACATTCTCTAACTGGGACTACTATATTCCTGTATTAAACACTGACAAAAATGAGCTGAGGCTGGCATTCCACAAAGGTCCAGTTAATACAATACAAAAAGTTTCATTGTTCTAGTAAAAATTTACAACCACAAATACTGAAAATTTTAAAAAGCAAAGGCTAAGATATTTAACAGGCTTGTACTACTTTTAATAATTCACGTTTCATTCTGCATTCACTCTGGTTAGTAAGCATATAAACAAAAGGTCAAAAAAACAGCTGGAGAATAAATCTCTTGAACAGAAATAGGAAATGCAGTCATTTCTATACTGATGATTGTATCATTTGCAATGATAAGGAGATAAAAAATGTGAAATGATTAAAAATAAAGTATTTTATCAACTCAGGCACTGCATTTGAGACGGTTTTGCTTGTACACTTTGGCCTTTACCTCTCAGCCTCTCCTTTTACTTGCCCGCTGCAACCTTTTTTTTAAGTATCCCTCACTGGCAGACAGAAAAAAACCTCTTAAGTCTTTTGAGTGAGGCAGAGAGGCTCTTTTTTTGTAGGCCCTTCACACACATGTATTTCTACAGTGGTGCTGCAGAGTTAAAGAAAAACATTTTTGAAACACCCAAAAAGCTACATACTTCCTTAAAACAAGTTATTTTAGGAAAACTTTCTTAAGATCTACCTGCACACCTTCCTAACATATTGAAGGTTCGTTAACCTCCATTTTTACTTTTTTCTCCCAAGATTTGTCTGTCAATATTATAGTTACATTCTATATCTAGAGAGAAAAAAGTAGCCCTTCCCACACCTTTGCCATTCAACTGCTGAGGTTTTTTTTACAAACACTGTGTTTAACATTTCTATATTAGGTCACTCCTCTTCCTAAACCTGTATTTTTCAACTCTTAAGTATAGCACTTCTCCAAATGTCTATTTAACCCTTCAAGTTAATTGGTTTCTGTTGGACTTTGCCTATTGTTTTCAAGGAAGCAGCTTAGTTTGGAATTTTGGAGTGTTTTTCTAAAGCTAACATTCAGTTCCTAATCTCTCTTGATTGTTAAATATTAATTTATTGACAGACCACAGTCAATGTGTCATAATAATCTGATATTTCCTGTGCCCAGAGGACCAACAAAAACTGAATTCTAGGAACAAATGCATGCTAAGCCCTGCAGCAATTCTCTTTTTTTCCCCATATGTGTTTATATAACTGTTGTGCTTAGCCAGGTCAGGACCCAATTATATTAAGTGCTGTATAAATATTAGCATCCACTTCATCCTTTGCAAGGTTCTTGACCACAATGAAAGGTGTGAAAGATCATAAAAAAGGAGTAGGTTAATTGAGGACCTTGGAGTGATGTCATCATGATGGTATGTGTAATTTACTGAGTAAAGACAGCACAGTATAGATGGTTAAGATATTAAGACCTGTTCTAAGGGTTAGTCAAATCTCTTTTTGCTTCCTTTTTTTTCATGACCAGTCTCTCTCATATTAAGACTTACATCCACATCAAGTAATATAGCATCTTGCCAGACCATTTATATCCTCTTTATGCTGTAAATATTTCAGTAGTTTCCTACATGAATTTGATTTCACTTATTGCAATAAACTATTTATTCCGCCATCCAATTAAAACTGGCTTCAGTCTGAAAGTAACAATGTTTATGCCAGGAAAGCATATCTAAGCCTTTGCTAAGTCTTCCAGCTGTAAGGAATTCATAAAGCTTAATTAAACTCAGGACACAAACATCAGTGGAATAAAAAGTCTTGAAAGAAAATTGAAGAGTTACAGCGACTTTTTAGTCTGAAAATCAAGGTAAATGGAAAAAAAGTTTCATATGTGAATAAAATACTTCAGTGGACTGCTTATTCTTATTATCTCACATTCCAGCTATCCTCTTATGTATTAATTGAAAGGTCGTGAAGTTTCCCTTCATCTTTGAAAGTCTGTCTGCACTCTGTTGAAACTTCCTATAACAATACTCCTCAGTGAATGGCAGTATCTTTGCCAGCTGCAGTAACCCAGGGAAACTGCTTTCTTGTGTTTCTTCAAATAGTGGAACAACATTTCCACAAACAGTGGACTGAGGAGCAAAGCTACCCCTCACTGGCAACCGGTATGATTAATTATTCCTTGCACTGTGCTTTGGAAACCTCAGAAACTGTCCAAAATTATCCTGGATAGGTTTCTTTTTTTTGTGATATAGCTAGAGAAAAGGAATTTTAGGAATCTGAGCTTTATTTTTATTAGCATGGTGCTGGTCTCATAACCCTTTCTTCTCTTCTTTTTTCCCTATTTCAGAATGAAATAAGATTCTAATACAAGGTTCATTAGTCTGTTTCATTGAAAATGACAATATACAGGAGTGCATCTAAAATGAAGATTTGAAGACAGTAAAATTTATTTTATTCAGTGTTCAAAAGCTTTCAGCCTGAGAAAATAAAGGTTTGAAGCTATAATTGTACAAAATTTAAATATCTTGTGAACTGTTCTAACCCTTCATCCTGATGAACTATTAATGTTCTCTCAATGAAACATTGCCAAAAATTCCACATATAAAACCATCCTTTTTTTGCTCAGAGGGAATTTGGAGATTTTTTCTTTTGCTAATTTGATACATTCACTTGGTGTTCATTGGCTGTAATAACAGGCTTTCAGGTGAGGATGATTTTATTGGATACTTTAAAAATTAGCTGCCTCTTACCTTAAATCACATGTTATTTGAATTTTTAATGATGAAATTTCTTGAAAACTTTTAAAACAGATAGGCGTTTTTGTTATACTTCCAATCTGCAAATGCAATTTAGATAACAAGACATGCAAGCCTTGCCCCAGAGGAGTGGCAGTCATTTACATTCAGTCAACAGTATACATGGACTACATAATTATTCTTATAAATTTTAAATCATGTTTTGCATAAAAATACAAAATACAACAATACCTCTTCTGTTGAGTTAGTTACTTGATTTTATTCCAAAACCTGTAAATGTCTACCTTCTTCACTGTCATTAATCATCGTAGGAATTTCAAAAAGAAGTTATGATATCCAGTAAAAAAGTTCAGAATTATATTTTAACCATTATGTAAGTTGATGTAATTCATAATTCTTGTTTTACTTGACTTTTAATCTTGTGCTTTTAAATATTTGTGCTTGAAAACAGTCACTTATAGAAGAGATGTTACAAAGTAGTAGATTTATATTTACTTCCTATCCTTCCAAAAATTTCTTAAGAAATGTGTGCTGCTTTGACACATCAGCATTCCCTTGCGAGGCAGGAAAATCTGAAATTCAACAGTGCTTCTTACTCTGCCTCTGATGGAAAGTGTGAAAATACCAAGGCTGCTGCAACACCAACTGGAAGATACCAAAGTAGAGGAGCCCAGCTAGGCTACCCTTCCCCAGCCATACAGCCTTTTCAAAAGTTCTCTGCTACCACAAGCTGGCCTCTTCCTAGCACATAAAGAATTACTTTTATGGCATTGGGATCCAAAGTACATAGAAGAACGCTGAAATAATTTTTTCAACTCTATCTGCCTGCAGACCACAGACAAGTGCTGGTATAGTTACTGATATCACTTCCCTTCCTGATAATGCTCCTCATTGATGAGAAATCATATTTATAAGCCTAGTAATGGAGGCCAGGAGTGGTTGCTATGAAGCTCCCTTCACTAGATCACCTATGGAGCAGAGCTGGTGTTGTTTTCTTAGGGAGCTGCTTATTCTGCTTGCTTGACTGGTTGCTATGGTTCAGAGAAAACAGCAGCTGCTTGAGGAAAAGGAGGGGGAACCTCTAACAAAAGGACATGAAAACCATTAGTCTAAAAAATTGATTAACTGTTAGGGTAGTGATATCCTGGGTGTATTCTTCTGGCAAAGTTGAGAGAGAAAACAAAAAAAGATGACGAAAAATAAATTATAGGACCATTATTTAATTCTGTTCTGATATGAAAACTTACATTATTGGTATTATATCTCTTTGAAGTTTAAATGAACAATCAAAGTGTGACAGTGGAGCAGTTTATCTTTCTATGCCCATATTGCTGATAATAAATAAACAAAGGCAATTGATACAAAATTGTTATTTCCTATTGGTAGCACTGAGAAAGAAATGTGGTATTTTAGATGCCACTGTAGGGAAATGCCATTTGTTTCAGAGGAAAAGAATATCTCTTGTCAATAGAATAATACCTTTAATATTTTCTTACTTAAAATAGCATGCTTCCAGAATAAAAATAAATAAAATTTTTAAAAATATTGAGGAATATTGTGAAAAACCTCAGCTCAACAAAACTTTAGTTTGCACTTTCTTCCATGGACAAGTTGAAATAAAAATCCATAGTATATAATTATAAAAAGTTCTAATTAGTTAATTCTACTCTAAAACAAATGAGGTTGAAGTTTAAAAAGTGGGAAAAATTGGCAAAACAATGTCTGTAAACACTTTCTCATGTAGGAGAAACCTACTTTGTAGGACAAAACAGTACTAAAATAGTTAGAGATACCAGAAGCATTAAATTAAGATGAATATCTGGAATGTTCTTCTACCACTCTAACAGTGCACAGTGGGCTGTTACTGACAAGCAAACTACTGTGGATATCATGAAATAATGGAACAGGATTTTGAAGAAACAGACCCTGGGAGGAAAACAGCCCAAAAGATAAGGCTAAAACTTGGGTTATTGAGCAAAAGTTGGTAATTCACAGGTTTGGAACTGCTGAAGTTACTCTTCAGCTACAACACAATGAAAACTCTGGTAGGACGAGCAGTGTGGTCAAAAATATTGTAGATCACAGGTGAGCAAGGATGAACCTCTTAGAGACATAGTCAAATGATTCCCAAAAACCAGAACTATAAGTCTAACTTTGAAGAGTGCCTTACTTTTACTTGAAGCCAAGTTACTGAATACTCCTATTTTTCCTACTATGTCTTTATACCAGATGCTATGGAAGAGTATGATTGTGGTTACAGTATGGCCATTCACAATTATCTCTGGTTAAGAGATGTGAATCTTCTATTTAATACCACTGAAAACTGCCAAAATTACTTAGGAAATATAAAAGCAATCAAAGATTTCTGAAGTTGAGTGGATTCTCTTGTAACTAGGCTCTGGTTTTGAAGTCTTCAGAAAGTCTGTGTATATAGAATTTAAGTTACAGAATGCTTGTGTTTGTTTTATGATTCCACATCCTTCTACTGTACAAGCAGTTGCTGGGAGTTTATATGGAAAAAAGGAAAGATCTAAAATTTTCTGTAACTGCACAATGTCCATAATATTAACAGGTAACAAGAAAAAAATGTGTGTTTTTTTATTCCTCAAAATGTGGTTGATTCAGATAGTAACTCTTGTTAGAATAGGGAAAGTAGCGGAATGAGAGCTCATAGTAGATTAAAAAAAAAAACAACAAAAAAAACTTGAAATATATTCTAATAGTTAAGGAAGACCACCCCTATATACTCTCATGCACTAGCATTAGGAATTTACAACTGTCAAAGGAAACCTTGAGAGGCAAGAAAGCTGGTTATTAAGTGCACTTTTATGAAACCCTACTGTAGCCGCAGAAGTTCCTTTCTCACTTTAAAGTTTCCCCTGTACTTTTTTCCACTCTTCAGCAAAAGTGTTCCATCAAAGAAAAAATCATTGTCACAGATAGTGATTTACTTTCACACTTCACTTAAATTGAAACTCCTATATCACATACAGTAAAAGTGGAGATTTTGAACCACTATTAAAAAATACACATTTAAAAATATTTTGTACAAATGCCAAACCAGTCCTTAATCATCTTTGTATCTGCTTACCATATTTAATACTTTAGCTGCCAGATGTGCCAAAAGGCATATAAAGCCTTAGAGAGATTGGCACGCTTGAGCGTCACATAAATTTAAATAATCTCCTTATAGCCCAAAAATAAAGTGGAAGTAGTATTCAGAGCAGTAAAGTGCAACTTCACAGTCCAAAGATATTAGTTAACTCTGAAGGAGTACCAGGGCAAAAAGGGTTCTTTTGATTCATCTGACCTAGAAAATTTCAAAATTCCACAAAGAAAATCCATTAGATTACTAAAAATGTGGGAGAGGAAGAGGACAGATTTTTTTCTTGCCAGTCCTGGTTTAGGACTTTTTACAATCTTCCAAAAAATTAAAATAGGCAAGTTAAAAAATTTTGGTCTGAATCTAGTCTGCATTTAATTAAAGCACAACAAATATTTTTAAAGCATTAGAAAGCCTAAAACTCCTTTGATTTTAACTTTTCCTACTGTCAGAGGAACACACAAAGACTTTCTGTACTAAATAAACAGTCACTGGCTAAGGTGCTTAAGAATGAAAAACAAAAAAAAAAATAATAACAATAACAATAACTCTTGCCAAGTTAATTGCAAACATCTGTAATCTGATTTGTATTTCAACTCCTCAACAAACTTTGACAAGAAAAAGTACCCAAAGAACTAACCTTTTGAAGCATGCATTTATTGCTGAAATTTGCATCTCTGAAACAGTCAAAACAATTTCAAACATGATTTTCACATTTCTAGCAAAGCAAAATATGGAGAAAATTCGAGGAAGTGTCAAGCCAGTTCTTTTCAGGATGTTACATAAAAGTTCCTGAATAGACAAAGGCACGGGGGAATTTCGTATTTTGTAAATACAAAATGAAGTAAAAACAACACAATAAGCTAGAGAGGGAACACAGAGAATCAGGCTGGAATCCAGCTGTCTTTGCATCCAGTTGAGTACTCTAATGATTACATTATTCAAAGTCATTCATATTCTCTTCCTGAATTAATTTTGGTTACAATAGTAGAATCCCTTCAAAAGGAGATTGATATTGATATTTACTCATTCCAGAGCATGAGTAAGAAGTTATATTCTCTTGAGAAGCAGAAAAGCCAAATTCAAGTCTCTCTAAATCGAATGTAAAGAGAGTTTTGGTTCCAGCATTTCAGCAGGGCAGATAAGTGCTCCAGCAACCTTACAGGCTGTGTGTGGAAGGAGCCACTGCCTCCTTTAATATTGTGCAAATGAGGTTGAAACCTGCAGGTGAGCCCTGCTGTCTCTTTCCCTATTTCTCAATAGGACATCACATATGACAAACTGTACTTCATTCTGAATCACAGAACCACAGAATCACAGAATTAAACAGGTTGCAAAAGACCTTTGAGATCATCAAGTCCAACCTACGACCTAATATCACCTTGACAGCTAAACCATGGCACTGAGCGCCACATCCACCCTTTTTTTTAACACCTCCAGGGCCAGTGGCTCCACCACCTCCCTGGGCAAAGAACTTTAGTCACTAGGAAAAAGACAGGGATCATGATAAAAAGAATTAAACATGTTTTCTGTTTATTATAGAATAAAATAATTACACAGAACCATGAATAAGTTCCAAAAATTTTAAGTATTGAAAGTGACAGGCATAAAGGAAGTTTTTTTCATTAATCAAGTCCTTTCTCTGCCATCTTCTTTATGGGTCCTGTTTTATAGGTGCAGAACTGTCCACGCCAGACACCTATTTATAAACACAGTAAACACTTTACAAATTAGTTTGTTCTATAATTCTCTATTTATTAACAAGCCACCCTAGCAAAGAAACGTGATTTTGCTCTCATTTGACTGCTGTTCAGAATTGTTTGAGAGCGTGAGAACTGTTAAGTCTTTCACTTCGCCAAACTGTTTTCTTTCTACTGCTAAGAGATCACAAATAACAACATGGAAAAAAAATGCCAAACCTTCCCTCTGAAGAAGGGAGGTTAGATGAGGCTTTAAAATAAAATAAAAGAACACATTTAACAATGCTAACATGGATTATAGAGTTTGTGATGTTGACTTTCTTGGTAACAGTTGCTATGTAAGGTAATCTGATTTGATGCCATCAACTATAATGAGGAAATATTTCAGGATTATTGCACTTCGTTAACAAAGGAATAATGCAGAGACTCTAAACAAATAAATACAATGAATTTCAGTAGTCAGATAAGAAGATATACAATGGTGCCTTTAAAATTGAAAAAGGATAAGAAAAAGAATAGCAAGATGGGTGATAATGCAAAGATATTAGGCACAGATTGCATTTTGGAATCTATTTCAGTAAATTTGACATTGAAACCGTTATCAAATGGTAGATACCAAACATAAGAAAGAAATAATCATTCTGTCTTCAAGCATTATTCCATTAACAAGAAAAAATTATTTGGTGGAAATTCACTTATCCTTTATTCACAGATTTCTTCAATATTTCATTGTTTGTTAGCCTGTGGACATCAGACTAACATTCTCTACATGAAAGTCCATTAATAGTCCTTCAGTTTTCTGGCAGCTCTTTATAAATGTTCAACAGATAATTCCTTGATTTTTACAGTATACATTCTCCCACATTTACTGGTCCATCCTTGGTGTACAAAACTGATATTTAGCTATATTTCATAAGTAGGCCATCATTCAACTGTGATTTTTGTAAGCATATTTTATTGCAGTAAATTTTTAAAAGTCTGTATACATAGTCTGGACATGACCTTGAAGATTCCCAGAACTGGTTTTTCTCTTTGTTCAAATCCAGTATTACAAAATTATAAATGAAAAATCTCTCAGCAGTAAGCTTTCTTACAAGATGTATGAGTCCTTACTTTGGCTTTAATATAAAGAAGATATTCCTTCAGATTCTGATTTGATTCTACAGCCGGTGATCTGGTATTCTGGTTGTGCAAACATGTGAAACTAAAACATTGACTAAAAGGAAAAAAAAAGAAAACAACAGTAGCTTACAAATTTTTTTGAGCTTGCTTTAGAGTGTTGTAGGTACATCTTTCTTTTTTAACTGTCATTCTGTTCTGTACATTTTCAAATTAAAATCTTCTAAGATTTTCACAGATTCTTACCATTTCAAATATTTAATTTTCTGTGGTAACCTTTTAGGGTATCTTAAGTCTAACTTTTTGTAACCACTTTCAATTCACATACCAGTAGTTTGTCTATATGACTCCTTTCTTTGAAGTAAACAAATAAAGCTGCAGGTCTTTCTGGCCATTCAGGAAGTGCATATTACAGTGACTCAGATTAGCTCCTTCCATGAACCACTTCATAGTTTTCGTATTTTTGAAATGTCAGCGCAATGGAGATCTTTTATTATGGGCATTGTAGTGCTTAAACTTCCTAGTTTAGATTGTCATTCAGACCTACAAACTCTTCAAACTTTCCTCCAATTATTTTCTTGGCATTTCTATTTTTCACTGCAGTGCAAATGGTTTATGCTTGCAGGAAATTTGCAAATGTCATTCCTTTCTTCTGATATTCTCCTTTTATACACATAATACCTCATATACCAGCCCTCCTGAAGATATAATAGGTTTTATATCTTTACATATTAGGTTTGCTTTCAGAAGAAGCCAGAAGTAATTTCTATAAAATTCATCTTGTTTTGCTTAAAAAAAAAAGGCAGAAAGATTGTTTGTTTGTACATACAGTTCAGTTACTGTGTCCTCATTATCTCTTCTTGTATCTGAAAGGAATATTTTAAATTGTTTTGTACTCTTTCTTTAGGAAACCACCATGTTTTTATTTCTGCTTCTTACTTTTTCCCTCTCACTACAATGTTCTGCTTTAACAACACTTACCTGCTATCAATTTGCTGCTGTCTCTTACTTTCTCATTCAGGTGCAGTTCCTGTTCAATAACTCTCAGCTTCTACCCATGACTGGCAGGAAAGCTTAAAGTACAGCTCTGCACCTTCTTCCCCACAGTCTCAAGATGAGATGTCTGTACCACGTTTTCAAAAGCTCGAATCTCCACTCTTTGTCATTTATACCCACATATACATTAGCTGCTTTCCCTTGCCATCTAAATTATCTTATCACTGAGCTGTCTAGGACTCTCTTTAGTGTAACAATTTCATTTCACAGCAAGTACTGCACTTTCCCTGTCAGCCCCTTAATTACGACGTCAGGAAAATTGGTGGAGATTGAGGAGGAAATGACTATTTCTCTTCTGCTTTGGGTGTGGAACTTGTGTGTGTTGGGAGGGGGGAGAGGCAGATGAAAGCTGGTGGAGGTGAGGAGCAAAGAACCTGCATAAAAAAAGAAGACAAAACATTTTTTTTCTTAACAGGACAATCTCCAAATAATTTTTTATGCTCTTTCCTGGACTTTGAGACTCTCATACCCAGCAATTCATATACATGTCTCTAAAACCATCTATAATTTCATTGATTATCCAGGTTCTGCCTATAATTTTGGTCAGTTTTAAACTTCTTGGAAATAGGCTGCACAAACTTTTTTCTGAATACTTTTATCCAAATAAAAATATCTCATTATTCTTCTAAGTAAACACTTTACAGATTCCATATTTCCCTTATATGAAGGGCTTTACTATTCCGTTTCTGACTCTAAAGCCTCTGCTTATTGAAGTGATTCTAAAATTGGTTAGCTGCTTGAGCAGGTACTTCTTTTGTTCAAATCCATGATGAATTTTCAATATTGTAGCTTACCTCTTCAGTGTAAGCAATGGAGGGAAACTGCTTTGAATTGTTGAGGACTCAAGCAGCAGAGCTACAAACCCAGAAAGATCTGACGGTTTTTCATTTTCTGTGTCACTAAGCACGGAATAAGATAATTTGAAAGGCAGATCTTTTGACCTTCCCTAGTACTTTTCTGATAATTATTCACAGAACATGATTCTGTGCAAGACCTAATTGCAGGTAAGAGATCTTGTCTGTTACATTTGAAAGGGGGATTTGCAAGTATCAGACCTAAAGAAGTTACTGGAAAAGTGATGATGGAAGGATAAATCTGTAATTACATGGCTCAGGATTAAAGGCTAGGGTGCTTTTTGCTATTGTTTCCTTCACAGATAATCAAAGAAGCAAACAAGCAAATGCATGCTATATAAAACATAGATTACAACTTTTTCCCCATGAACATCATAAATTCTCTTTTGGGAAATTAATTTATTAACAATCAAGTCAGAATAGGATAATGAGAAATAAACTCAAATCTTAAAACACCTTCCTCTCCCTGCTCCCTTCCTCCCAGACTCAGTTTCACACGAGTTTGCATCTTTCTCCCCCAAACAGCACAGAGGGATGTGGAATGTGAGTTGCAGTAACTTTGTCACATATCTTTGCCACTCCTTCCTTCTCATACTCTTCTCCTGTTCTAGTGTATGGTAGATGGCCCTCCATAAATTTTTCCAATGTGGGTCCTTGCCAAGGGCTGCAGGTGAATCTCTGCACTCCTGTGATCCTCCATGGGCTCCAGGAGAATCTCAGCTCCAGTGCCTGGAGCACCTCTTGCCCTTCCTTCTTCACTGGCCTTTGTGTTTGCAGAGCTGTTCCTCAAATACTCTCACTCCACACTTTCAGTAGCTGCTGCATAGCCTGCTCTTTTTTCCCTTCTCATTTATGTTATCCCAGAGGTGCTGCCATCTGATGGGCTCAGCCTTGGCAACAATGGCCCTGGCACTAGTGGACATGCAGGCATCTTCTGGCACCTTCTCAGGGAACCATCTCTGCAGTCCCCCTCTTCCAAAACCTTTCCACACAAACCCAGTACACACAAGGAGCTCAGGCCAATATTATGGTATCCTGAGCAAGTATATTGACACAGATGTGAAAAAGCATTAGCCTGTTGTTTCTGTTACAGATATATAGATACTCTGCGGTGGACGTAAGCAGCATAATATAATTCTTACCTCTACTTTAACAGGATGAAATTTAAAATAGCAGCCACTTTCAAAATGTTAAATGGTTTAAATAAATAAATAAAATTACCTTATACTAAGGCAAACATAGATGGATTACATAAGATTTATGATATGCAAAGCATATCAATACAGCAGTTCATCCCAGACTTCAGAGACCACTGAAAGAAAGAAACTTAATGTGTAGGAGACTGATGATGAAGTCCATGTTAGACTTTATCACAAAAAAAACAAATTTAATATATATTAAGAAGAAATCGGATAGGTTAAGAAGATGAATTAATAAAACAATATATGAAGCAATAACGCTTAACCTCTCAAAGGATGTTCAGTAACTTAAATGTATAATAACTATATTAGCTCTGATTCATATTACGCATAAAAGTATAATGTGAGCCATTTCCTTTCAATAAGTTGCCTGTTTTGAATAACTTTTGAAGTACCTAGCTCTTCTTAGAAATCTCCTCAAAAGCTTCAGTCCTATTATATTCTGTTATTTCCCTTTCTTATTTCTATAGTGCATAGGCTACACCAGATGCTATCCTTCAAGGATAGGTCTCATTACCAAAGCTAAACACCAGTCTATATGAATTTCCTCATACTCCATGACTGTGGCCCCCAATGTATGATGAGACACTGATCTGTGACTGCCTTCCCAGAGACGCATGACTGTTCTCAGATGATATGAATGAGTAAACTTCCTTGGACTGTATGGGTCTGATTATTCCACGTGTAAGTCAAATTATGCTATTGACAAAAACATGTATTTCTATGCCATCTTTTGTTGCATTGTGGCCAATATTTTCAGTGAGGTTAAACTGAGACTAAAAAAAATCTTCAAATGCTGTTTAATATTAAATAGCTAATGGATCTGGGGGAAACGAAAACCAAAACTGAAACCAAAACTGAAACGAAACCATGCCAAAACCAAAACCAAAACGAAAATCAAAACCAAAAAACAAACAAAAAAAAAAAAAGAAAAACAAAATAAACAGAAAAACCCCAGCATTGGAAAAAAAAACCCCACAAAAACCCCAGCAACCAAACAACAGCAAAAGAAGAAAAACACAAGAAAAAATGCAACAAACACCAAGCAAACAAAAAAACCCCACCAAAAATCCCCCAAAACTTTTGCGCAATTTTAATTGCTTTTGAAAAACATTAGTCATGGTTTTCTTTTATCATACCTTTGGTGAAATATTTCTAAAGATCAGTACTTCACTAATGCTTATTCCCAGAATCTTTATTCTGTTTTACTTTCTTTAGACTATAGAAGAGACATAATACAGACTATTTTGAAAGCCTAAGGCAAGTAGCACAGCAATCCACAACTGCATTGTTTTTTGAGAGAATCAACCATACATGTGTTTCATCCAAGTTTCTTCCAAAGTTTAGCATAAACAAAGAACAACAGTTTGATTTAGTAACAGCCTAATATCAGATTATGCCTGGAGATCTGTGGTAATGCCTATTAAATTTACAGATCTTGATCCCAATCCAATGGAAAGACTTCTGCAGTCCTGCAAGCAATTAAGACTGGTTCTGTTTTCCTTAAAATTAGGGAGTAGAGAATTTTTTCCTTGGGTGTCCTTAAATCCACATCTTGCTCAAAGGCACAGAGTAACGAACGAGCACAAGCCCAAAAAGCAGCTTTGTGCACCAAGAGCAGGGGATGAGCCATAAGCTGGGCCACGCTGATACTATGCAGTCTTAGGGAACAAAAGCGCTGTACTACTCCATTCAGTTATTCACAAACTGGTTTTTTCTTTCCCTAATCATTTTCTTCACCTAATTAAATATCAAACTAAGTAGAATGAATATAGAACATATATATTATATATATACAATACAGAGTATTCTATATTCTATGTTGACCCAGTATCCTGAGGTTAAAGCAGTTGAAAGTCATTGATTTGCCTTTGCAGTGAGGATGGCCAGCAGCACAGTAGGCTCTATTGGTAGGAGTGTCGCCAACACACAGGGAGGAATAGTCCCTTCCCTCCTACTGAAGGATAAACTGCAGTCCTGTGTTCAGTTCTGGGCTCCCCAGTAGCAGATGGACCATACCATGCTGAATTCAGTGCAGTCAAGGGCTCCCAAGAGAGTGAAGGCTCTGGCACACCATGAACAAGAAGATGCTGGGAGAACTTCAACCTCCTGGCTGGAGCGTAGGGCAGGCAGAGCCAGACTCTTCTCAGAGAGGCACTGAGGGGCATGAGGCAGCAGTCACAAGGTGCAAGATGGGAATTCTGGTTAAATATACGGACATATTTTTTCACACTGAGGGTAATCAAGCTTTGGGAAAAGTTGTGGAAACTCTGAAGATACTCGAAGCTTGATTGGACTTGGCTTTATTCAGGCCTCGACTGAACTCACCCTCTAGAGGAAGCTTTTGGGATAGTGTGACTGTGATGACACCAGTAGAGTAAGGGCTGAGGAGGAAGAGGTGTTTCCTGATCCTACTGAGACCTTTGCTTCAGAAAGGGGAAAATGAAATATTAATCCTGTTCAAATATTCATCCTTTGTCTCAAGAGCATGCCAGGAAGTGAATCTATCAGCCGTGTCTCTTTGTCCTTAAAAGATCTTGTTATTCCTTATTTTAAAGAGAAGTGTCCCATTCTGCTGAGGATAGGTTCTCTAGATATACCAGCCACATACTAATTCTAGTAAGTATATAAGAAAAATATTCTTGACAGTCTGAGAAATAAATTACGAGCACTACACCAATTGATAAATTTGTTTAAGCATTATCTGAAGTATTTATTGGCTCTCATAAATATACCTCAGAGTTCAGGTTTAGAATGTGTACAGTTCTGAAGTTTACAGCAAAGGGCATTAAACTGTGAACTTTTTCAATAGCACTGTTTAACAGCATGCTCTTTGGGACTTGCTGAAATACTGTGTCTAAACTACAGTAGTGACAGCTGCACGGTGCTTAGTTGCCAGTTGGAGCTAAGCCATGTTGCACTGGCCACTATTGGAGCTCTCTTCCTCTCCTGCAGTCTCTTATCACTTTTCTAGAAAATAAAATATTGGGAAATTTCTGGTCTAGTGCCTCAAAGAGTCTAAATTTCTAGTTGTAGGAAGTTCCTGCTTTTATCTATGTGTGATTTCAAATATCATACAGTGTTGTGCCCTTCATACTGCTTTCTCTGGTGTAGCATAGGTAAGGGAACATTGGCACTGAGTTTCATTTTATAAAGCAATCCTGTGAAATAAGCATGCTACTTAAAATCCTGTAAAGTATCCTGGTGACAGCCCGAGAACAAATTGCATAGAAAAAGATTTCTCTGGTGAACCTCAATGCAATGACTGGGGAAGAAGGAGAGAAATATTAATAGGCCAGTTACTGTTTTCATTAACATTCCTTTTCATTAACTCCAGTAGCTTGTTTTAGCACAATGACAAGCAATAAAATCTAAATAAAAGCAAGCTTTGAAAACAAAAGGGATAGCTAATGGATGTGCAAGCAAATAACTACGACAAGATTTTTTTATTCCTATCCATGCTCATTACATTCATAACACATCTAATTGATTTATAATTTGATTCTAATGGACTTTACAGTTACTTACTCAGTTTTAGTAATCTCAACTTGGAGTATGACTCCAGCTGACAGGAGCAGGGAAACTGGATGCGCTGATGGACTGAGTGCTAAATTTTATGTATAATGGAATGTATGTTGTGTGAGTGTGCGTGGATATATTATCAAAAACCGTATGCATGAATACCTGATGGGTGGTACGCTTTTGGTAAAAAAAAAAAAAAGTTAAGAACCAAAAATTAGTTAAACAGGAATGCCAAAATAATATCAGAAAGTATGTCACATAAGATATACATAGTCCATTTTTTATTACATATATACCATGTACTTTCTAGAAATGCAACATTCTAGAATATAAGATTTTAAAAAATCTAATAGAAATAAAAGAGTAGCATTACTGCCTGTAAATTCAAACATTGTAATTGTTAAAATGGATCCAAATTGTAAAGGGTGCAAAAGGATCATAAAACTTCTTTAAATTATCTAAGCTAGCCATTTTCTTCTACACCTTAAATTATTAATTTAAAAACCTGATCAGACTTGAAGCTAGTTTCTGAAATCTCCTCTTTCTCACTGAATTAAATTACATTTTCAAACCCAGCATGGGCAACTGGTATATGACTTTTAAGTGAGGCAGCCATAGTGTCAAAAAAACTCCAGCTGGCCCAGATCTGTACCTAATGGGACACCAAACAGATATGTGGCTCTGTGGCAGACTGATAAATTTTTTAAAAATTAAATACATGGCATACTGGCCTTAAGTTTCTGAAAAAACAGCATTTTCCATGCAATCTGTCTGTTGTGAGATTTTTTGGGAAATTTTTGGGTGGGTTTTTTTGGTAAATAAGAGGTTTCAAAGACTGAGCAAAACAAATTTGCAGTATTTTTCCTCTCTTAGACCCAGCAGAAACTATTTTGATTGTAGTCCATACGCCTGTTTGATACAAATACCTGATTCTTGCTCAGAAATATCTTAAAGGCCTTATCTTCTGTTTTAATATAGCTCAAGTTTTCAAAACAAGCTTCTGCCCTGGAAAGAAGAGTTGGGATGATGGAGATCCCAATTCCACTTGTCTAAACTTAGTCATAATGGTAGGTAGGTAGGTAGGTAGGAAGGAAGGAAGGAAGGAAGGAAGGAAGGAAGGAAGGAAGGAAGGAAGGAAAAGAAAAAGAAAGAAAGAAAGAAAGAAAGAAAGAAAGAAAGAAAGAAAGAAAGAGAAAGAAAGAAAGAAAGAAAGAAAGAAAAAGAAAAAGAAAAAAGAAAAAAGAAAGAAAAAAAAAGAAAAAAAGAAAGAAAAAGAAAGAAAGATAACCCTTTCAATTAATTAGTCTCAGTTTTCTTTAATTTCTGTTGCATGCTAGCTGGAAATTTTCCAGTGTAGTACTTTCTTTTTTTTTAATTGGAAATGGCAGTTTGTCAAACTCAGAACATTTATTAGAGGCCTCCTGCTCTTCTAAGGAAGGATTTTCAGATGCAGGATGGTGAGATCTTACAAAAATCAAAACCCTGATGACTCAGAAATTAGCACTGAGTAACAAGGACACCAGTTCAAGCTCTTCATGATTTGCAACAGGGCTATAAACAATACGCACAGATGTATCAGACATACTGACATATATTCATACCTTTTTCTGAATTACATGGGAACCTTTTTTAATCCAAATACAGCTTAAAGGAAAATACAAAAACAATGAAGTTTACTAAAATTTTTCTTGCACTACTTCTGACTATTGTTTTTGTACACCTTGTACCTGAGGAGGTACTTTTTTTGTACCTTCTCACTGAAGTTTTCTATCAAATCTTTTCTCCATAAAGAGTCTATAAAATACCAACACTTTAATGGAACAGGGAGATTATGAAATGAATGCCAAGGAATTCTTAGATTGTTTTGGGGATTTTCAGTCCCAGTTGACTGAGTATGAGGTAAATTCTAGTTTACAGTCAACTTTCTTCCCACCATTATTCAATCTGCCCCAAACACAGAAATCCATGCACTAGGAGACTTCACACCATACAAGGTATTTCTATGACAGACACAGAAAATGGAAACTGTGTTTGCCTTAAGGCTCTGCTTGTTCCATCCCACAAAGTGAGTGACTGGGGTTTAGGCAGCTGTGCTAACAGATAGCCAACTTCCAGCTGCAGTCGTTATTCCATATCACCCTGATGAATGCACAGCATTCCTCAGAGTGGAACCTGTGAGTAAGGCTGCTGTGACAACTACTACTATCTGTGTGATAACTGAGCTGGGAGCTGCAAAGAGACCCACTGTGCTCTGTGGTACCATCTAAATAAAAAATCCACTCTACATGATTACGTCATTTTCTTCACTTAGTGCTGACTTGGTTTTGTCTCTTGTGGACTGAAATGAGAAGATAGCACAACATGCTTCTCTGTCATATGTATGCATCACTAACTTCCTGAAATAACCAGTACACTGCACGTCTGCATAGGGCAATGGATGGTTCTTAAAATGCACATACATATTTTATAGCCTCATTATAGCAGACTGGCTTTATATTTCTCTTTTAAAGTATTATATTTTTAGTAAGGTATTTTCCCATTGTGGCAGTCAATCTAACAAAATTATGATAATTGGATTTATCAACATATCAATTGTTGCCCTCTGGGTGAAATTCACATGCTCTCTAATGAAGTGATGAGATTTAAATGAATCACATATTTCTTAAGTGTGAGAGAATCAGATATGTTCCAGCAGCGTAAGTATATATACTTATAATTATTGTATTTGATTTTATCTGAAATGTGGGAAGAGCTTAGGTAGAGAAGAGAAATAACTCCATGTAGCATTTCATTTTAAAACATAATTGTAGGCATAAGAAAACCAGACTTACTAAGTTCTAGCAACACAAAGAGTGGGGTTTATGCATCCAAAAACAGGATCAAAAAGGTTTTCTCAGAAAATTTGTGTCTGAATATGTTGTCACAAAATTGGCAGTGACTTGTGGTGTGGTCCTTAAATCATGTGTTAGAGTTCAGAAGAATTAGCTTGCTGTTGGGAAATTCACCTTCTAAATCACATTTTCCCAAATGCAGCATAGCAGCAATGCCTCTCCTTGGAGATGACCCAATTCATCAGAGAGTCACATTAACTAACTGGCCACTCTAAAGAATTAACTATTTGGGCATGTTTCTTCTACCCAGCTGAGGATAAATATCCCATAGAATGGCTGAGGAACCATATGATCTGGTATGCTTCCTAACATCTTGCAGGTGGCAAAATGACTAAAATATTGTTATGCTATATTAGTGGAAGGATTTGCCTGTTTTAATTCAGCCAACTTGATCTAAGCTGTGTGTGTCATAACTGATGAACGATGATGAGAGGGATAAAAACTGATGTCTAGGTTGGTGATGTACAGCACCTTTTCTAATTCATATGTGGTGAAATTGATGTAGACCTCTAATAGGGTTTCTAAGTATAGATTTTCCAAGTATAACTTCAGGCTTTTATCACAAGGCAAGACAGAAGAAGGTATCAGGGAAGAAGAAGCAAGAGAAGTGATAAATCCTTTGTCCACTGTCAGATCTTTTTTGATCACAAGGAACTAACTGAGACTAGCTGCACCCAGTTATAACCAAGAAGTAAGTAATGAAAATGGTAAAACTACCCAAAATATTTGTATATTAATAAAAAAAAAATCAAAACAATGTTTCCTATGATGAAACTGCTTCTCTGGCACTGATAGCCTTTGCTTGCAGATGTCCAATCTGCAGGTATCAGAAAAAGCTTCATTTGTTAGGGCTCTGAATCTTGTCTTTTCTTATGAGCTGAATTTTATGAGACTTTAGGAATTAGGATAGTTTTCTTTGGGCAGATTGTTTAAAATCCTGATAACACCAGGGCTATCAGATTTGGATTTTTTCCTCGCAATTCTCCAAAACTCTGTCAGGGGTTCATTTCTGTACTTAGGCTCCTGACCCTAATGATCAAAAATGGTCTTCAAGAAAAAGTTGATATCAGGGTTGATTACTAGAGGCAAGATAGCTTTGTAGCTGAAGGAGGCTACAGAGGTACTTAGGACATCTGGAAAGATAAATCTCAGCTATTGCCCTACAGTTGCCATTTTCACTGCATTAGAGAGGAGCAGACAAGCACCCACTGCCTGCTGGAGCCGAGCTGACATAAGGCAGGGCTTAGAACACACCCCTTGTAAATGACTACAGTATCTGAATTTCCCTCCACTTGCTTTTCAAAAGAAGAACACAGAGCCCTTCTTGCAAAGCTACTTCTCATTGCTGTTGTAACATTCCAAAGCTGAAGAAGAGGTTTCCAATATAGCTGTCTGGGATAAATTCTGCTTCTGGATGTGTGTATCTGATTCAGATCGAGGTCAGCATTTTTTGAGTCTTAAAAGTAGATAGTGAAGGAATGTCTTATGTACTTTGAACTGAATCATCTCATAAAAATAAATGGACAAAATCATCATTCAGGAACACTTAATTCTGTTATTGAGGAGTACTGGGACAAACAAGTCCAGCTTGCTGGCAAGTAATTGATCAGGAAAGCTTTATTGTAGGTTTCTTTTTTTTTCCATTTGGTATCAGCATGCCAAACTACCAAATTAACATTTTCTAAATGTAAGTGCCAATTCATTGTACTAAAAAAATATTGCATATAATATATTATTTTGTATTTAAACAAATAATTGGGACACACAATGCAGCGTTGCTCTGTCTTAAATACGCCAAACATTTAAAATTACTCTATAATCTGAAATTCTTATTCATGTCCCAGAAAAAAACAACCCCTCCTGTTCCTGTAAAAATTTCATGAGAAGAATAATAAGTTGAGTTTTTTCTAGTGAATTTGTACAGAACAGACAGAGCTTTATCTTTAAAAGTATACTTATGGTAATAAAGACCATTTTTCTTAAAAGTAAATAGGTAACACAAGTCATTATACCCTTTTTTAATTCATAAGTCCTACACACAGATAAAGTTGCATGTGCATGGGTTAATAAATTCTACCTTTTGAACTTTTTAACTTAGTTCTCTGTATAAGAAAAGGAATGTACAGAGGAAGGAGGTATTATTTCTCTGCTTCTTCACATATTGCAGGGTGTTTCTCATATACCCAAATGAAAGTCTTTTATTAAATGCAGTTTTCCCTTTTATATATGTATGAATGTGGCAACTGTTTTTGTATCTAAGTAAGTTTATTTGTTTAAATAGCTCCCACATATAGATGAATTACTTGAAAGGAAATAGGAATGCTTGCATGATGGGATATGGTTGCTGAGTGATGTCTGCAGGGACTGCTTAGTGTTGATAAATAACTACGGAATTTGTCTATCAACTTTTTGCATAAATGTCAGTCATGGAACTGGTGGTTGGGTTGAGGCAGTCCTGAATGACAATGTATTTCTCATTTATGTTCAAGCTTTAAAGGGGAAGAATAGGGAAACAGAGAACTTATCTCACAGCAGCACACGTTTTTTAAATGTAGGTGTCCTCCAGCAGTCTTCTGCAGTTGCTTCCTGTGAGATTTTGCAGAATCCAAACAAAACCCAGATGAAATCATGCCTTTGGCAGGTTTGCAAAGTAATATGAATGGGTCCCATGCCTAAAATATTGCATTTCAAAGACTCCTTTAAGCCAAGTCCAATATCAGATTTGTCAAATCTATAGCTCTTAAAAATTCTTAAATTAAAGACTGTCATTTCAGATGTGAAAGAAAGCTAAACAGAAAATCCACTAAGAACCTTAAGTTTCACACTTATCCAGACAATTAATAAAATTAGATGTAAGCATCTGAAATTCTCAGATACCTCCACAGAGCTGGAACAGTAGCAAGAAAGAAACTCTATGAGGATGGAACAGATCTTTTGAGAGCCTGTATTTCTCCTTGTATGTATATAAAAACAGATCTTTTCATGTTAGAGAAGTCTGAATCAGCTCACCCAAAAAGCACATAGAGTAGCACTGTTTTTCTACCAGTGCACAGAGCTCACACTGGCTTAGCTCTGCCTCCAAAGCAGATAGAAGCATGCATATAATCTTCACCAACAGGCCCCAGAGAGTTGATAAAGCACAGCCTGGTATTATTTCAGATTAGGAGGCCCTAGAGCATTTCTTTTGTATTCAACTTTTCCCTAATTAGTCAACTTAAAATAGACTGAGATTGGTATGCATAATAGCTATGACAACATCTTCATAGCACCAAACAATCTCTTTGCTTTCAAGATCCCTGGTTAGTGATATGTACAGGCTTATCTCTCCTTGCTTTGAAAATGCTGTAAAGCAGGGATAATTTCAGGTTGCTCTTGGTTTACACAAATAGTAATGAGAACAGGACCAGGACCAAAGGTCTTACAGGTATTGTCTACCAGACTGCAAAGCTACAAAATGCTACACCACAGAAACAGGCCACTGCTGGACCTGAGGAGTTTCAGGAGATTAGACTTCCTCCTTTCATAATTCTTCATCATGAGAAGGTTTTTAAGCTCTGAATGACTCAAGACTCATATTTTCCAGGTGAGCCTCAGCATTTCCACAGAAATTAAGCTGTGACACATCAAATCTAATACTCTTGCTACTATATACAATTGCACAAACTGCAAAAAGAATATGGTAACTCTTGTTAGCTAAGGTGTTACTTTAGTCACATTCATATATCCTAAAATCCCAAGAGAAATAGAACAAGTTAAAGCTGTCTTGTGTGTTAAACAGGGAAGAAGGTTAATAACAGAGAAAGTGACTACAATAAAACTAATGGTAGTGATCTTCTATAACAAAGCATTTTTCCCGTCGAGACAACCACTGCTTGGTGCTCTGCTTGATGTGGAGTAGCATGATCTTCCCTTTACTGAATTCAGTAGAACTTCACAGGACCTTGACAATAGAAAATATGTATATCTGTGGGGAAGGATTTTTGAAAAAAAATCATAATTTAAGAGTTTAATACATTATTTTGTGCATCTTAATAAATACTCTTTTTATTGAAAAATTTCAAATTGGAATGAAGCCATCAGAACCATATTTTTAATTAAATTTAGAGCTACAATGGGATTGATGAAGACAATAGTACACATAGTATAGACTCAGATGCACTCAATATAAAGAACAAAGTGATTCTTGGTTGCTTTTCCCTGGACATCTGGAAATGTTTTGGATTTTTTTCCCAGCTTTCATAATTCTGACTTTCTAAACAGCTATTTTTTCATTGATTGAGTTGGAAGTATTGAATTGAAGAGAATGATGATATCTACTGGAAGCTTTTACTTTCATATGCATTAACTGAAGAAAGGCCTTGGATAAGATAAACAGGATTCAACGATGACTTTATGTTCTGTCATCAATTCTTAACCTAAAGTCAGACACCTAAAAAAGGTTAAAATGTGCACAAACATTTGGTGTGCACTTTTTAGTCTGAGGGAATAATTTTCAGAGTAATCTGAAGCTTTAAGAAACAACTGAAAACCACAGAGTTATTAAATTAAAATGACAAGGAGAATAGTTGCTTAGGGTCAGATGGATGCAGGAAAAAAGTTTCATCTGGTTTCAATATCATGGAAAATAAGACAATAGCTTTTGGAAGAGTGCATAGGGCCAAGCATTTACTGAGACCGAGTAGTTTACTGATGTAATAACTTATAAGAATAAGTGCCAATGCTGTTCTTACTGTTCATTTGTATATCACTAGTAATTTCACTTATTTCCGATAAGCCCCGAGACTAGAAATACTGAAAACACTTCACTTACTCTGTTCTCTACTTAACACTGTTAACATACTCAGTACTTTTCTATATTCCAGTCTCTCCTGAAACTCAAACAAACATCAAAGATGAAACAGGAAACCTGTGGAGAAGACTTACACCCCTTTTTAATGAAGTTTATTTTCAGGTTTGTTGCTTTTTAAAATCCTGGGTCCTACAGTTGCAGACAAAAAAAACTCCTGAGGAAGTGACAAATCACATGTCTGTGGAATATAATTTCAGATATTAGAATAACTCAGCTTAAAAGCAACTCCTTGATACCTGTAACAGACTAATTATACATCTATATACATATATATAAAATTATTAGTTCATGTCATATCACTTTTTTTCCTATTCTCTATGCATATATCATTATAAGATTGATTCTAGATGCATTCTCTGCTCTTATCTGTTTAAGAATTCACATCATCTCTGTGGAAAATTGGGGAGGGAAAAATTATAATTTTCTTTAAACATTCCACCAGTGATTAAACATGTCAGCTAGGATAATTTAATTATAAGTAGACTACTATTTCAAATTTATTTGCTTGGTTTTAGTTATTAAAAAAAAAGAGGTTTTTTTTTAATATTCCCCTGTAGATATCCTGCAGGGTACAAAACTGTGTTACCTGTGGTTTGCATCCTTTTTTTTTTTTTTTTTTGCAGAAAAGCCATTCTAGACCAAGAGAAAAAATGATGTTCTTATCTGAAACTACACAATGTTGCTATATCAATTGCCATATTTTGTATCAAGATGTAACAGGTAACAGCTAGTTAACCTATAACTCTGATGAATCATTATGTTTAAAGACATCTTACTTTATTACTTACTGTTGCAGTGAAGTAGAAAATTAATGTGGTCGTTCTAACCCAGCTAAACTGGAAAATATGTTTTACACAGATGTATCTAATGTAGTTTTCTGACAAAGGAATTTGGTTCAAATCTTAAGAATTATACAAACGCCATTCTAGACCAAGAAAAAAATTACGTTATTATATTACTGTTAAAGTTGTTCTTTCTTTCTGCCTTTTGTTTTCCATTTCTAGGTTATATTTATCATCCTTTTTTCATAATTTTAAAATCTTTTACTTAACTGTTTCCTTTTTTTCTCTCCAAAGTCTTGTCCTATTGTAGTAGTAAGAAAAAAAGAATTTTGGTCAGAATTGGAGGAATCTTTTTTTCATTTTCTCTCTACTGATTTCTTCTGCACACCTTTTTTTCCCCATATAGCCTTCAGAATTAACAAAGGATTGTCTCATTTTTCATTGAAATCAGCCAAAAAATGCTTTTGATTTCCACATTACTATACCCAGCACCTGAGATGTGCCTAGATGCTTGCTCAGAAGTCATCCTTCTGAAGCATCCTGAGCTGCGTCGCCACTTCAAAATGTTGGAGGACCACTGGAGACCTTCTCTGGAATTTGTTGTTTAGCAAAAATTTGGTTTCTTTGTGAAGACAGCCAGCCTATAAATTTCACATACATTTCCAAGTGACATGACCTTTAACACCAGCACCATGTGGGGCTTGTCCTCACCACACACTACTCAGGCATGAGGATGAGGGAGGAGAGGACATTTCGTGAGGGGCAGCTGGTTTCCCTGCAGGCCCACACAGCATCTCTACCTCAGCAGGAGATATTAATATTGTTACAGAGTGAAGACACATGGACACTCCTTTAAATTACCATTACTTTAAAATTTCATTTTAGATGGAATATCATCCTCTAACATTCCTTTACATGATCCTTTGCCCCTGTCAATCCAGATGTACACTGTGTCCTGCATGGCAGGCACAATGGGCATCTGTGTAGAGGTGTTGGCAGCTGGTGCTCTACAGGGGTGACCTTTGTGAGGGGACACCAGGGGCTGCCCCACAGTCGGGTCTGCAATGGACCCACTACAGATGAAAGAAGAAAGGACAATAAAACATCGGGGGAGAGAGAAGGGGAGAATAAAGAGGGAGAAACTAAAGCATGGACCCCAGGATAAGAGGAAGGAAGGAGGCACTTAAGGCTCAGCAGCAGATGTTTCCCTGCAGCCCATGGAGAGAACCACTCCAGAACAGATACCCACACCATGGTCCATGAAGGACCCTGCACTGGAGGAAGTGGGTGTTTTCAGAAGGCATTGCAGCCACTGGAGAGCCCACACTAGAGCAAGTTAAAAGTGTGAGGGTGAAGTAGCTGCAGAGGAGAGCTGATAAATGGTGCCCATAGACCCCTACTCTCCCTGCGCCACTCAGGGCTGGGCAGAGAAACCCAAAGTGAAGCTGAGTCTGGAAGAAAGAGGAGAAAAGTTCTTATTTTAATGTTTGTCTTCATTTCCTCACAATTCAACTCTATTTTAAGTGGCAATAAATTGAATTAATTTTCCTGAAGCCACAGTAGCAGCTGGTAATCAATATTCCTGTTTTGATCTCCATCAATGATCTTTCTCACCCTGTCTTCTGTCCCTCCCCACTTAAGGAGATGAGTGATTGGGTGAGTAAGTGAGCAACTGTCTGTCTGAGTGTCTGGGTGGGAATCTGGCTGTTTGGCAAGGCTAACCCACCACACAATCCCCCGTTTAAAATTAGCTATCCAGACTTTTTTGGGAACTGGAATCGAGCCAATCCCCAGGTGTGGGTTGTTGGGTTTGGGGAGGTTTTTTTAATTGAATTGTTTGTTTGTTTCTGTCTCATTTTTGATTACTTTAGATGGCTTTCTGAGAAGGATGCTAAAAATTCTGGAAGGTGAAGCTGGTTGACAACCTTCATTCAGCCCAGATCCATGGTGTCTGAGAGGGCAATGCTAGTGATTGCAGGTGAGTGTAGGATTCTGCCCAATATTCACCATGCTCATGGGCATGCTCACTTACTTTTGACAAGCACTGATTTTTAAATATTACAACATTTTAAACTTAATTACACTGATGGATGAGAGTGTCCTATGATCAAAACAGGAAGGCTTTGATCCATTTTTCATAAATATACAGATTTTTCACCTGTTTCATAGCAATGATTGTGGGAAATTGCAGGGTTTGTAAGGTTTTTTTTTTCCTATGGTAAAAGAGGAATGAAATAACTTGGCATGCCTTAAAAGCATGATTAAACTTGCAGAGGGGTTATAGTTACATCACTAAAATGTATTAAGGCATTCCTGAAAAAGTACAAAAGTATATAGCTAGAGATACTATTGGCTATGAAGACGTCTTATCTTAAAATCTCTAATTTAATTAGGAATTAGTTAGTTTCTGTAACTAAGAAACCACATTTGTCTCTGGTGACACTGTAAAAGAGATTAACTCCATTACAGGTCATACTGTTATGGTGAAATATTAAAGCTCAGCTGACTGTTTTAGATTGACAGAATCTGCCTAGTGGTGCAAAACAAGCAACTGAAGCTAGTTAGAAGTCAAATTTCTACAAGACCTAATCTTGAATATGACTGGAGGAGATGCTTCCAGCAGATACATTTCTTTGCATGGAATCACCTGCAGCTAGGGGATGGGAGGAGAGTCCTGGTGATAAAGTGTCAGACAAATAACAAGGAATGGTCCTTGTGTTCTAGAGACACACTTGTTCAGCCAGGGTATGAAGTTAGCAGAAATGTTTACTCCAATGCTGATTAATGCCTGAACTCAAATGGTCGCATAAGGCTTTAAAATAGGATTCATAACAGACAACCAGGTGGAATAAATTTTTACTGAAAGAAACCTGAGGCAGTTTTAAATTCTACAAATGGACCAATGGTGAAACTGTGAAAGTGTGATTGTGAAACTTTCAGATATGGAAGCTACCAGCCCTTGCTTAATAACTGTGGCCATTGGCTTCATGTCCTGCCTCCATAGAGAGAAGAGCAGGAGCCAGGAAGCAACTGTGATCTCTGAATCTCATCAGTAAAATCCAGATCTTGGATTTTTTCCCAAACACTTGACATTTTTTCCCAATCACTGTTTCCACTGGGGAATCGCCCTTTGTTATCATCAGAGACCTACTTCTCCGTCTTCTGTTGCCTTTCCCAACCTGTTCCTCATTCTTTTAATCCTTCTCCCTCTCAATTCAGATCAATTCATGAGTATTCATCTTCTTTTCCCTCCTTGAAAACTATAACCAAATCATCCAATTTATAAATAGACTTTCAGACTATTGGTGCCATTGGCCTGCCATAATCCTGGACATTTTGTTGGGTTTATCCATTTGTTTTGTTATTTTTGTCCCTTGTTCTGGTCTCTTTCTTTGCCCATACTTTCTTTTTATACAACACAAACCTTTTGGTCAGTAGGCTTTTTTGGTTGTTTTTTTTTTTTTTTTTTTTTTTTTTTTTTTTTTTTTTTTTTGAATTTGTATAATGTTTCACCTGAAAATAAAAGTTGAACAGTGGTGAACATGATGTGAAAATACATGATTTGGAAGGTAAGGAGTAGAGGAGAGTTTGTAGAAAGGAAAACCAGGGTTCAAATGTATCACAGATTCCAAGGCTTGTAAAAAAACCTTGTTATAATCCAGTTTGACATCATCTCTGATTGCTTGGCAAGAGCTGGAAGATTTTTAAAAATTAATTGGTGTTTTAACTCTATGCTTTTTAGAAGGAAAAGCTTCAATCTGTTTTTTAAAATGTGTGACAGAGATGCACATACATAATATGTTCCAATTCTTAATTAATCTCAGTGCTGTAATGAAACACAATTTTATCCTAGCTGAACTTGCCTGTTTTAAACTGTAAGGTATAGAAGTATTTTATACATTTGTCTGATAAAGACCATTTGAATCAATTTCTCTCCCCCATTAAATATTTTTACATTACTGTCAGCCTATCTTATAAACTTCTCTTATTTATATTCTTTTGTAAAGAAAATATTATCCAATCTCCTTTCCTCCTATTTTTTCCTTGCAAACCTCCTCAATTTTCTCTTAGCATTTTATTCACTCATATTAATATTGAAACTCTTGAAAAAGTTACTTGATTTTTCAATATCTTTCAGAGGTGAAGACTTTCAGGTGTGTCTCTTTCAGGCCTGCCATTGACATTACATCTGAGTTTATGAATATAACCTGAGTGACGTATTTTGGAGAGTGACATTTTAGCTATGTATTACACCCACAGAGAGTGGTGTTCTATTGTGATTACACCTGATTTGTATGGGAGTAATTAAGATTAATGGGTTTTTTTAAAAGGAAACTTGCAAACTCTTGCCATTGATCTAATCTCATTTTAATGTTAATATTTAATTCATATAGATTCCTATCTCCTCTGTTTCAGTGGTGTTGCTGTATTATTGTCAGTATTGTTAATGAGGAAATAGCTGATTCTATAACTGCTTCTACAAAGTAGAAGGGAAATGGATATTAAGTATTTTTTTCCCCAAGGTTGCTAGTTCTCATCTAACTCACTTAAATACAAATTCTAACCCTAGCAGGGCCCTCTGGATCTGTTTTGTTAATTCTGTTACTCTATTGACCAAAGATAAATGCATAAGTCTGAAGAATTAAATGCTTAGGATTAGGTCAAGATTCTTTTCTGTTGGTGTCAGTTTGTATTTAGAAAACAATTTTTGCATTCTCAGGTTATTCTTTAAAAACAAACAAACAAACAAAAAATCCAAACAAACAAAAATTTCATAGTTACATAGTTTCCAAGTTAGACTGGACAGTGCCTGAACTTTCTGTTGAGTATGATAAACTTTCCTTCTTCCTATTCAGATACGTAGTGGTACATATTATCTAAACTATCTTTTATCTATGTAGTTTTTAAAATATATGCTAAATTGTAGCAAAATTGTTGGGTTTAAGTAGAGCTAGAGAAAGAGAAAATGAGATACAGATATAGCTATAAAATTAAGAACTAATTAGAGCACAATTGGAACAGCTCACTAATAGATTATGGAGGAATGAATACTAATGATATCTTATACAAAATTGCAGTTGTTTTTATGAAAACTGTTTTTATGCAGTTTGTTCTCATTGAGCAGGTTATTAATGTATTCAGGGTAAATGACCCAAATATAATTTCTCTATATATACACACATCCAAAGGAAGAACGGAAATAAGACACTGTGCTTGGATTGCTTTGTTGCAGTGACTCGGAGAAAACAAAATGTGCCTCAGAGACCATTAAAAGTTGACATACAGTAGTTTCCAGGCTACTCTGGTTTATACTGGGCACATTAAATGGCTCCAGGGCCTCTGGAATCAAGATGGCAAAACTTGGAGCCATTTCTACCCCAGGAGAGATTGATCTGACTCAGAAATAGTAATGCTGTCCAAGTGTATGGGATGGCTATTCGTATTTGCATGCAGCTGGAAATCTCAGACACTGAATGTTGTGTAAGAGAACCATCAGTTCAGAAATGCTTTTGTATCTTTTCTTCTTTATGTGACCTCTGCTCTCACACTGGTATTCACAGATTTGTTCCTTTCTTTCTGTGATCTAAGTTATAAAATTCTTTTTAAAACTCCTTCAACATAGAAGCAGAAATAAAAACATTCTGGAATGCAATTTTCACTCATTTACTCATATCTCATGTAGCTTTGCTGTTTCTTTTAAAGGCCACTGGCTCAGCACTACTGTCCATGTTTTTTTATCAAATACTTGGAGGAATGATAGATAGATAGATAGATAGATAGATAGATGGATAGATAGATTTCTCTGACACATTGTAGTGCCAACACAAGGTCATGTTAGTGAAGAACAGCTTAAGCAATTTCTGATTATTGCTGGGCTCAAAAATCTCTTTCTTTGTTAACAACTGACACTTCTTTATTTACGTATATTTTTAAAAAATTTTCTGTAAACAAGAGAGATTATGAGAAATATGTATTCATATTTTCTAGTATTTCCAAATTTTATTAGCCCAGGTGAATCACAGGAAAGGATGCTTGTTGTCATTGGCTGACTCTTTAAAGCTTAAGCAAATTAAATAATTAATGATGTCTGTTAAATTACTTGAAGCATGATTTCTCAAAAGCTCTTAAAAGCAAACAAACAAAAAACAAAGAGAATGAATACAGGGGCAAAAATTTGTTTAGCCATTTCTATTTAACCAAAACCAAATTTCTTTAATACTAACTCTGTTCCTAAACCAAAATAAGCTGTAAGAATTCATACATCATTTTACAAAATCAAGAGCAGTACATTGTGAATGTGAAAACTAAAATCATACTAGGCAACATTTTCCATGTCCAACATTGTCCGGTGGAGACTACTTAACTCCACACAGCAAATCCATACATACATCCTACATATATTTGAAACCTGAATATACCTCAAATCAGTAATGAAGAATGGATTCTTGGAGAAATACTTTGTCTTCCTAGAAGCTGGATGTCATAATGTAAGATATGTTGAAATAGTTGTGATTAAAACAAAAAAAAATTGAAAATATAAGAAATTAAATAAATATTTCTAATTCAGTTCTCCTATTCATTTACCTTATATGAAATGCTATAAGCAAGAGAAAAAATTCTTTCCATTTCAACAAATATTGGGCTGCTTCCAGGGCAGGGCTAGTTCCTATCATATAAATATTCTACGAGTGGATGTGGCACTTCAGGACATGTTTTAGTGGTGAACTTGGTGATGGCACTAGGTTGGCAGTTGGACTTGAAATCTCTTCCAGTTTTAAGAATTCTGTGATTCCATTGAACTTTTTGGCACAGTTCATTGGGACTACAACCTTCTGTTTTAAGCTTAAGCTGGTCAATGAAGTGACTCTCTATATGATACAATTATTTCATTCCTTTTACCGTGGAACAAATATTAATACAAATTAATAAATTAGAAATCAGAAAAGTGTTTAATGTAGTATCTCCAAAGTAATGCAAATATGATGAAAATATCAGATAAAACTGTTAAGGGTACAGATTATTTTTTTATTGCTCTCCTGAAATTTCTTTTTCTTTGAATTCAAGTACAGTTGAATCAGTTGGATTTTTAACAATGTATATAAAACATAACTCTTTCTTCCTGAATTTTCTTTAGATATTCATCCAGTATCTTTCTGATGAACTTAACATGGACTTTTTCTTTTCATGTAAGTAAATTGCTGAGAGAAAGGACATAGGATAAAGAAAATTACATCTCTTGTAATACAGAAATGTATTACACCAGAATAATTACAGAGGCAATGTTATTTCCTAAGCTATATTTTCAAAATAATAATGCATTTGAATAGTAAAGCAAAGATCAAATTCCATTTTTATTCTCTCTACTTTTTACTTTGTTTTGCCTTAAGAGTAAAATTTCAAAATTCTTCTTTGAACAGGTCAGAATCTCATTACAAGACATTGCTGAGATAATGGCACCTGTCAAGTTTGTATTTGGAGTCACAAAGGCCATTGGTCTTGTAATACCAGAGAAATACATTGTTACATTGTGCTAAACCATTCACCAAAGACTTTGAGAAAGTAAATCTGTAATTCAGGATAATGAAGGAATTACTGTTAGAAGCCATCATGATAACTGCATTGACAATCTGACCGGCGCTGACCACATCCACTGCATGCTCTGCAGCCTTCTCCCTGTGTGCCAGATAACCCTCTTTCACTGACCCTTCAAGTCTCTTGCCTACTCTTGCTAGAAGCTTGTTTTCCCCTGCCAGTTGCTACCTGTCACCTTCTGCATCACATCCCTGTTCAATCAACGCATCATAAAAATGCCTGTGTCACTGTGCCTTACTTACTCTCAAATATCTTATACATATCTGCATCTTGGAGTTACCCACATCTGTATTCCCTACCCTCCTCCCTTCTTACCTATCTCTTCATTCCTTGCTTTCCTTTGACATCTTCCTTTCACTGTTTCCTCATGGAAATGAATAATTCAGGGACTGAAGATCTGTAAAATGTTCAGGATAATGAATTGCAATTTCAGGTACAATGCTGTTAAGAAACTGGACACTTGCAATTAGCAATTGATTAGCTGAAAATTATGCAGGTAGGTGAAACAGATGGCTGTGCTAATCATATGCAAGAACTGAATGGAATCTTTCCTTCGATTTCTGTTTACACNCCCCCCCCCCCCCACGATATAAAAACTCTTCTGCAGCTTTAAAATTGATTACATAGTTCATAATATGTACCACACTGCTTCAGGTGATAAAAGATAAATGATACCAAGCCTCAGCTCACCTGACTTTGCTATATCAGATTGTACAGGTAATAAAACTGAGGGTGAAAAGCTGTATGTAAATGTTTTGATAACATTCTTCCCTACAACTTGAGAAGAGTTAGGCAGCTGCTTCCTCTCAAATCAGTTAGCATTGGATGTGTCCTTATGAAAAATTAAATGAATGTATATTGTTGGCCTAGCAGCTGTCCCTGCTTATGTTGAAGTCCATGAGGAAACTTCTGCCAAGATCTGTGGAAACAGGCTCAAGCCCTTAATATTATCCCTTATAGTAATTGTTATTCACAGTTTTCTGTCATTATTAAATTGTCTCTTAAAAAAAGAAGGAGAGAACAAAACACAGAAATAATTTTTTAAATGGAAAAACACTGATCCCATATTCTGAACTGTCCATACACTGCTGATGAAATTTTGCAACTTACGCGAAGTAGTTGAAGTAAAAATTATTGCCTGAATATAGACATATTTTTTAAGAGCACATAGTTAATTTAATTATATTTAACTGTACAAGCACAACACCTTAAAAAATCTATATATGCATTATTCAAAGAGTTAATCTCAGAAAGTGTTTCGGTAATGCCTGCTTCTGTAACAATATTCCTGCACTGGTTGACTCAATCTTTCAAGGAAATCTTTTCCTACTGAGCCAAGCCATTAACTTTGTTTCACTCTGTAAAGTCAGATCAGCTTCTTTAGCTCCTCTCTCGTGCAGCTGGCAAGGGAGGCAGAAGGGTCCTGGTCCTGACAATGAAACAGCTGCATGCAATGTCCACTTTTCTTTTTAAATAGGCTTTTATAGAAAAGAAAATGTAATAAACCAAGCATTTTTTACTGTTTAATGACCTATAACTCAGAAAGCTGTTGAAACTATTATGATGGAAACCTTTTTCAGGAAGATTTCCTTCCAGGCTTGCAAAACTACATTTTAGACTTTGATACCTTAAAATGGAAATTATTACAATAATTTTATTTTTCTGGTGTATATGATAAAGATATGTCTTTCTGGAATGAAGAAAACAATAGCAGCACAGAAACTACTTCAATAATCCCCTAACATTTAAATGTTACAATTTATAAGAATCATTCTATTCAGGTATTAGCCAAAAGTTAAAAACTCTTTTTGTTTCTATGATAAACATTAGTTTTTCATGAGCTTCTCAAAATTATTCTGTAATGTGTATTCTGTTATTTCTGTGCTTTAGAGAGGAAAATTTTGGATCCAATAACAGGTACCTTATCTAGAAAGCCTTGCTCAGGCTATATCCAGGTAATTGACCTGCACTTCCATACAAGATATCTTCAAAGAAATATAAACTTTCTTCTTGAATTCCATTTGCTGACAGATCAGATATTTGGAACTCAGTTGAGATCCATACATCTATGCAAGTTTATGCCAGCTGAGTAACAGAACATAATCCACCATCCCTCAGTTTATCTGAAAGTAAAAGACTTCTTTTCACACACCAGTTAAATCTGCTAAGTGACAACAGTGTATTTATCCAGCACGTCATTTACAAAACCCAAATGCTTAAAATTGAGGAAATGAAATGTTAAGGATGCCATAAATCTTAGTGCTCAGAAGGAGTCTAAACCAACTCTTACTTAAATCCACATGAGTCTTTCCACTTATTTCAGTCAGAGCTGGACTTAGTCCATAATAAACAAGTATTTTGTCAAACGTATGGCCAGATATGCCACTAAGGGATGCTGATCAGTTCATATGAATGGCCTAATGTGACAGGGGCAGTGGCAAGAGGGTGCTGTGTTCTAGACATTAGGTGTAAATACAAACTCTATAGAGAGCTCAGGAAAAATTGCTGTAGTCAAAATGTACCATTTCCCAATTGTGGGTATCAGCTATCCTTTTCTTCTCTGATTTATAGTATTGCACCACTCATTCAGATCAAAGAATCTGAAACACAAGGGGAAAAGTCTGGCACATGTTTCTTCTCACTCACTAGAATCCTTACCATGAAAGGTATAAATGGTCGATCACTTTTCACTACCTGCAATCTATGTACTTCATAACCCTTCTATGAAACATAGCTTTTTCCCAAGTGCTAGAATAAATGCACAACCATGTAGTAAAAAAATTGTAGCATAGTATGCAGTTAATCTTTCTTATTTGTTGAGTACTCAGTTTATTTTAAGCCCATAGAACCATAGCATCTCTTACTATCTTTATGTGAAGCATTCTTATTCAAAATTAGCAACAACAAAGCTTATATTCTCTCTACAAAGCTTGCTAGCACACAGTAACTTGAAGCATCTTACAGTAACTTACCTTAACATAATAATCTTAATATTTTAAATGTAGGCAAAAGCCCTTCAGACTTATTCCATCTATTGCATGGCAAACTCTTAACAATATGATTAAGAAAAAAGAACTTGAAGGACTCTGCACTCACCTCTTCTCAGGGAGTGTAATTACTTTGCATTTATTTTTTTCTTAAGGATTGTTTTTTAATATATCATTCTAAATTCAAATAATAATGATATGACTAAAATAGAGTAAAAATATTCAAGCAGGACTAAATTTAATAGTTAAAAGATTGCTCTGTGCACAAAAAGTGGATATCTAGTGGAAAAGCTCTTTATGGAAAAGAAGCAGTGGGAGAAGCCCCCATAGACATGCCATTAAAATGCAGCTGGTCCAAACCTCTGGACTTGTCAAAAAGTATATCAAAGAAACTTTTATGGCAGTGACAAAATTAGCCCACCATAATTCAACTTACGCAGATCTAAAGACCCCATTTTTTCTGTATCAAACTCACATTTCTAAAATGTATTTTTTTTTCTAGACAAACTGCTTAGTGGTTCAGTAGACTCAGTTTTCATTACTTTTCTTGAAATAAAAGCTAGTAATTAGGAAAGAAAATTATAGAATAAGATATTCTCCAGAAATGTTTGCATAATAGTATAATCAAATGATAATAGACATGATATTTTACAGGAGCATTCCAACTGGTTTTATTTTTCCAGACAAGAGAGGTGGCTTAAGGCTATGATCTTCAACACTGAAATTGATATATCCAGGAGAATAACAGATACTATCACAATATGCTGAAGAATTCTTGTTTTTCTTATGCAAATGATAACGATGTTAGGTACAGCTTGTATCACAGGAAATCCAGTAATTTCCTTAAGAAATAAAATCATTTCTGTCCCTGAAGTACTTATAAGCTTAATATAGCTTTGATACAACTAGCTGGACAAAAAGAGAAGGTGGTGCAATATATATGTTCATTATATTTCCAATCTGATTACCTCCCACCCAGTTAGCCCTGGCTCAGCACTACAGGCTGCATCTGGCTCCTTAAATCCATACACAACATATGTGTTATTGTATTTATAATATATATATTGTATGTTAAGCCTGATCCAGAGCATGGTATGTTTTTACTTATTTGAGCCCCAACTATAATCTTGAAGCACTCATCGGACATGGAGCCAGACTTTTGGCTCATTGGGTTGGCTTGCTTTTATCCTGAATTTTAATGGTGAAAAAATTTCATCTGTTCCTAACTGCCTTTCAGCTGTTAGTCACTGCTGCATAGCTGATACCAGATGGGGAAGAGGAGAGACATATTTTTTGTAATCGGTTTGTGAACTCAGCTGGGACAACAGTTTGTGGAATAAATGGCAATGCTTCTCTATGCTTGACCTCAATCCCAGTCTCAACATCCAATGAAGACTATCTGAGATGGCTTGGGTTGGTTGCACAGGGCTGCACTTGAGCTGATAAGCCTCAGTGGGGATGGCACAGTTTTGCATGGAGTTAGTCCTTTTGTAGCAATTTCTGTATATATGGAATAATTAATCTGCAATCCAGACAGACCATCCATACTGACTTGTGCATGTCCATACCTGAGAGGGTCTAGATATGCTCATTCACATGGACAATAGACAAGATACTTAGCATTATTTATATTTAGCTTTTTCTGAATTTTTATCAGATCTGATTTAGTTTTTCAGAAATTGTGATTGATGATGCTCATTCCACTTGTAAAGTCTGTTATGCTCAAAGACAACACCTCGGAAGTGGAGAGGAACATTGTCTGTTGAATTTTTCAGATATTGTACTCTATAACACTCTGGGGGATAGAACCTTCTGAATGAAAGTGAGGGATTAGCCCTGTGCTGAGAGCAAATGAGCATAGAAAATTACTTTGAGTATAGAAATTTCCAAAGCTTGGTGTCATACAAGGTGGCAAAACTAAAGACTGATGATTATATATTCACAACTTGAATACAAAACTTTTTTCTGTAAGCCTAAAGAAAACTTTGGAATTTTTTAAATTTAAAATGTAGCCCACTGTGTGATTAGCCTCCCTTGCAATGAGAGTGTGTATTTGCTTTATGATACTCAGCCTGGAGGTCACCTTATCCTTCAGACCCTTTTCAGCAACCTCCTTTTCAGCCAGTCACTTCTCAAACATGTACAGATGCATGGGATTTGCTGTGCTAAATGCAGCACCTTAAAAACTTCAAGGTCTTTCCACAGGTGCAGGCCATAGATTTCTCAGGATAATTTTAGACTGAGGCTCTCATCATGTTCATGGAAACTGTTGCCTTAAATTAAAATGATTTATAGGACGCATTTGGTTTGATTATCCAGGTTATTGATGAAAATATTTGATAAAAATGGGGCCCAGTATCAATACTAATGTACCCTGCTGAGAGTCCATCTGTGCTCATATTATTTTACTTGATAGATGTATTACATTTGATAACATTACTATTGGTTTGAGTTTTTAAAATAAATTTTTGCAGGCATGTTATTATTAGTTTGTGGATTGTAGGGGGGGTGGTTAGGGAAGTTTTTGCTGATTTGTCTTTTGTTGTAGTTAGTTGGGTATTTGTTTTAATTAACTTGTTTCTTATCTAGCCAAATGTATTATTGCCCAAGATATTTTATTATCTTCTCTTTCAGCTGGAAAGTAATTTCTTCTACAATCATAAGCTCTTTCTTTGTTCCCTGACTTGACCAATGTCTTTAAATGACTCTGTGGTCTTTAAGATTCACACACCCTTGGAAAGAACTCAGTGCTCCTCAGTGTTACTCTGTCAATCTAAACTTGAACTATGTCCTTGAGAGGAATGGTTGGCCATTTGGTCTGAGGTTCCTTTTCACTAGTGGACTTATAGGTATGTCATGAACTTAAAAATGGTATTATGCAGTGCAGTACTTATTTGGGCTTCCTGCTTCCTTATAAAATAACTTAAATTTTTGTGAAAACCATGAAATTCTCTTAGCTGGTACCACAAACAAATCAAGACAGTCTGGAAAAGTCAGGCTAGATTCTTTGTTTATCTTCCATCACTCTTACCTGTGAAGGCTTTGACACTTAGACAAGACCTTATTGAGTGTTGATGCTCACTTGTAACTTGGTGCATTTCACAATTACACTGTTAAGCTATTTATCCATTTCCTAGAGTAGTATTGTCTCTGTTGCCCTAAAAGGTACTTAAATCAAAGTTTGAACAATGTATGCACATATAGGGAATTATAAACTTATTTCTTAAAAATCTCTTTTCAAAGTACAACAGCATTTCAGTCTATGGCTTTATTTGTTCTGTGACCTATTCCTAAAAATAAAACTTTGGATTAATGCTTTGTTCAGAGGGTTTGTATTTGAGTTGTATGTTTTGTAAATGATTATAAAGTACTTGGGAATTTCTGGAATTAGTGTTTACTAGATTTACTTTTGGATAATTGGTCATATTGGCCTTTGCTGTAAGTTCAAAATATCATATGTTCTGGTACAGTTGTTTGATTGTTTTATGCAATTTTCTTAAGATTTGGCTTAGACTAACAGTTTGCCTAAACACTGAATAGATTTTGGTAGCTTCTACTCTATCACAGTTATATATACATTATTCATATATAATATGGAAGCAGTGCAATTCCCCCAGACTGATAGCTTTTATGCTGCTCTTTTCCATGCAGCAAGATTCACATTTAGTTTAGGTAAACCGTTGCTCCCTAGACCATAAGTAATTTTCCCCAATTTGTTCAGTGATTATCCATAAATTTTGTATAAGATGAGGAAGGGAGAACTTTATTCACAGTATGACTCTTAGATGTAGTGAAATATAAAGTATTTTTCTGTGTGATTACTGAGTTAACCCCTTGATTTCAGGAAAACTATTTTTTTAAGTTTTTTATTTGATTTCCTACTCCTTTATGTTTTCAATTTTGAGCTAATTACTTATTTCAAGTCTTCAGAGGTTTGGAGGAGCAAGCATTCTTTTACTATTTTACTTGGAAATTTTCCCCTTGTGACAGATTTATTATGTTCTTTGGATGGTAGAACATTTACTTGATTAATGCAAATTCCCTTTCTTTTACCTGGCACCTGTTTACTGTGTGGCAAATACTTTCTTTGATAATAAATTCAAATTTGCAGTTAAGACCTCCAGAGCCAAAACTATAAAAGCATATGAGACAGAATACAGTCTAAACTATACTATTTTTTAAGACTATCATGCACATGCAGTGTCACTAAACAAACACAGCTGAATGTTCTGCTTCTGTTTCTCTGTCTAGTCATCGCAAGAAGAAAATCTGTTGTTTCACTTATTATCATGAATAATATTCTTCACCAAAGAAAATTTTTAACCATAAGAAATGACAATGGGTTAATACTGATTTTTGTTCTATATTTTCCCTTAGCAGGAACCTTTGTTCTGACATACAGTGTGGTGTAAGATTAGTAGGCAGAAAGAGCTTTGAGGTTCCCCTATTGGAGTTAATCTTTTAAAAGACAATTCCTGAAAATTTAACACACTGCCTTCTATTTGCACTACAGGGAAACCCAATGTAATTTCAATAAATCTTGTAGAATATAGCTGTGACTTTTGAAGGAATGTTTACATCTGAAGGACATGACTTCTTTATTAAGGGCACAACAGGATTACTTGATTAAAATGCTGGTATATGATTTTATGTTTAATTGAAAAGTAATTATTATGAAGATACTTCCAAAATTTTTAGATCCATTAACTTCTATGCCTGTGAGAAGTTAAAAGAAGAAAAAACAAAACAAAACCCCTACATGCTTTACCTGGATGAGATTATGTGCTTTAGACTTTTAGAAAACAAAAGGAAATAGGACTGTGAATCAAACAATAGCTTACTAACAATTCATTGCAGTGCATAGTATTTTCAAGGAGGGGTAGTCCACCTTTAGGAAAATATGAGAAGAGAATGGTAAATACTGTCAAAATAAAACTCTATTCGATACAATGTTTATGGACAGTACTTGGATACACATGCTTTCTGATTACACGTTTTTAAAAAGACTTGTTAAATATTATGGGTGTTATCTAGGCTTTTCCTTCCTATTCACATTTTTATGGATTCTGAGGGGCAAAATAATATGCATTAATGATAAAATTGCAGAGCTGTTTAAAATTATAATGTACTATGGGAAGAGGAGCTACTTGTAACTAAGAACCTGATTCACATTTTTGGTTCCACATGCGCCATCTTCCACTCATTTGCTTCAGTGTTCAAATCATCAAATGAATATAGTCTTATAGCACTGGTGTTAGAGCTGAGAACCAATTGCACAGATAAAAGAAATTGTGAGTATTTCTTCTGATGTGAGTTCTAGTCTATAAGTTTATGTGGGAGGATGTTGGTGGCTGGTTATTGTTAATTAACCTAGCTGTTTAATTGATTGGATCTTCTGTGAGACTCCTGCCTCACCTGTAGATCTGTAACTATAGAAAAGTGCAACTCATGTTGACATAAGGGACTTAATTTTCATACCTTTGAGGACCAAAGACTGCTTTAAAGAGAAAGGACCCATCTGACCAAGCGAGAGGAGTGTCTTTGCCAATAGGCTGGCTTACCTGGTGAAGAGGGTCTTTAAATCATGAAAGAGAGAGGATGATGCCCAGTTAAGTAAGAAAGGGGTGAATAGGGTTGGCAATCAAAGGGTGCAAGTGTGGACTAGAGAAACCTCTTAATCAAAAAAACAACCC
Organism: Drymodes brunneopygia; assembly: GCA_013400955.1. Classification (NCBI taxonomy): domain Eukaryota; kingdom Metazoa; phylum Chordata; class Aves; order Passeriformes; family Petroicidae; genus Drymodes; species Drymodes brunneopygia. Next base: position 938,800 of record VZTZ01030498.1, on the reverse strand, counting down.
TGAAGAGTGGGCCATCCCAAGTGTTACACACAAAGGAAATATTTCTGCACTTTTCTCAGGAAATTGGAATGAATGGAGCCCACCTGACATGCCTGTACAGTAATGCTCACCCTTCACGTGAGCAAGCAACTGAGATGCACCAAGTTCTGCCTGTACAAGTGTGATCAGGATTAGCCAGCACTGCAGAGTCAGTGAAAGCTGTCTGCTAACAGATGCCTGATCAGGAAGAAGTCGATGAAGCCTTCTTCAGTCAGCTGGAGGAAGCTTCACTTTCACAAATCCAGGTGCTCCTGGGGACTTTTAACCACCTTGAGAACTGCTGAAGCATTCCCAGAACACAAGCAGTTCCCAGAACATAAGGAATTCAGGTCTTCATCACTATGTGCTGGGGGCCAACTGGCCAAAAGCAGCTTTGCAGATTCCCCCAGGATCTGGGGGTGCTGGAGAGCAAGAAGTTGATCATGAGCCAGCAATGGCAGTGTGCCTTTTTGCGAGAGGGATCTAACAGCATCCTGGAGTCCACAACAAAGAGACTTGACAGCTGGGTGAAGTGGATGATCCTTTCACTTTAATCACATCTGGAGAGCTGTGCCCAGTGATCTGCTCCTTGTGACAGAAGAGATGTGGAAATAGTGGGCCAAGCCCCGAGAAGGCCCATGGGTATGATTAAGGGCTTGGACCATCTGTCACATAAGGAGAGGATGAGAGGGCTAAAACTGTACAGTAAGTGTGGAGGAGAATAAGCTCAGGGAACCTTATCAGTGCATGTAAATACATCACAGGATGAAAATAGAGTATGGGATCAAAAACTTCTCAGTGAACGGACAGGAGGGAATGGGCACAAAAAAGCACAAAAAAAGCACAAAAAATTTGGTTTAAATTGAGGAAAATACCTTTTTTCACTGTAATGATCATCAAACATTGAAGCAAGTTGCCCAGGAAGGTTGTGGAGTTTCCATCTGTGGAGACATTAAAAACCTGACTGGGCACATTCCCAGGATAACTGCTCTAGATGACCATTCTTGAACAGAGGGACTAGAAAATTTCCAGAAGTATCATCCATCATCCACTGTTTAGTGACTTTATGAAGCTAATTCTTTGCAGAAAATGGAAAAATACATCTTGGCATTGTTTATTTTGCTAGCTCATAATCTGAGATAAACTTGCTAGAAATTATACTTGATTTCCCAGGGAAAAAACCACAATAAACCTACTTAGAATGAAAAGGTTAAATGAATATAAAATCTTTATTGAAAATTTGTGAAACCATAAACTGAAATATGTAAATACAGTTGCAGCTATACAGTAAATATTAGCAGGCTTTAGTGTATTTTCACCAGAGCATCATGTGGGCTTCCAAGAATTACTTAAGGCTGTGTCTCAAGGTATAAATAAGGCAGGGATCTCACCTTCTTTCACAACTAAAACATTTCCTGTTCCTAGGAGACTGTGTGCAGAGATTAAGCACCTGCATTATTTAAAGGAAGAGAGGTAGTTCCATATATATAGGTTACTTAATTAAAGTCACATCTAGGCATGTTTATAAACTAAATCTTGTTCAAAATCACAAATATGTCGTCTTCAACTTTATGCCTTGCTGTATAAAATCACAATTATTTTCCTCCTATCACAAAGTTTCTTGCTGCTAATTGTTTAAAATTTCAATTCTACACTTTTAAGAAATTATATCAAATACTTTTTCTTAAAATATACATACTAATTTTAAATCCAATAAATCTGATTTCAGGAAGGTAAGCTCATAAAAATACAGTCTCAGTTGATTATTTCCCTTGCCTCCTTGTGCTCTAGAAGAAAATACTGCATGGAGGTAACAGCTTTGTAGAGCTCAAAATACAGGAAAGTGTGTCGTTATATGTAAAAGCAAATCACAGACTAGTGGTGCAAACTCATACAGCTTTAATATGCTTCTTTGACAACAATATATTTTCCTTATAGGTTAATTTAAATTTCTACAAGCATCATGTAGAGTTTTACATCCTTTTTCCTTCAAATCTAGCATTTGTTTAAGGCTAGCAGTGAATTTTAACTTTAGTAGTAGATTGTAATCCATTAATAATATCCCAAAGAGAAAAACTAAAATAGACAAAGTTTAGAAAAATAAGAATAAAATACAGATAGTACAAGATATCTTGGGTTTGATAAACAAAAACTAAAGAAGAAAAAAAAGCAGGAAAAATATTGTGTGTGATATTCATGTCCTGACTTTTTCATTAAGCCAGTTGACTTCATAAGTACCTATATACATATATATATATATATATATATGGAAATGTTTAAATGTGTGTATTTGCTTTGAATCAGTCAAAACAACTTTGTCTGAAAAAAAAAGAATGGGAAAAAAGTTCCCCTTTTGTGTTTCTCTTATGCTGCAGTAATATTTATGCAGTATTTTGCTCCTGAAAACTACCCAAGACCAGTTTTGAAACTAAACTGCTGACCTATATTAAACAATATTTTTTCTCAGCAAACCAACCTCCTATTTGTGGCCTTCAAGGTAAAATTTGCCATTCTGAATGCATATACATAGCTAATTAGTCATTGCCATGTGTGAAACTTTGTCATATCTGTCGTTCACTGTTCTTTAGTTCAAATCTTTAAAAATGTACGTTAATGAGCAAAGTTGGTTTTGTTTACTGCTGGCTTTCCTTGGAGCCAGAAGTTGTGAAACCCTGCTTTGCTCTTTACAGTGAACCTTGCCAAAAATGTTAGTCTGCAACAGCACCAGGGCTTTCACAGCTGATGGACTGAAAATCTGTTTGCCTACTAAAACAGAAATAATCACAAACGCTGAATCCTGAGGCTTTAAAACTGATATTACAACGTCATTGCAAGGATCAAAGCAGCCTTGCCTTGTGAATTTGATTAAGTTGCATTTGACAGGGAATGATTGTAAATAAAATATGTTTTGAAAAAATATATGGGTGGAATACTTACTTTAAGTCACCTATCTCTTTTCTTCAAAATCTTTGTGCAGGTGGCCATCAGGATGGAAAGGAGGAGATGGGTTTCCCAACCATTTAAGCCCAATGCACAGTAAAGGTTCTGTGGTAACAACAGCTTGCCCAACAGGAATGCTATAGGGATAGTTTGCTTTGCACCAGCTAAGTGTTGAACCAACAAACATTGAACCCCATGTGCTTTTAGCATCCTTACTGAGATAGATGAGATTCCTAGAAACCTTATGTCTAGCAGTAGGTATTACCATATGGCTCAGAGTGAAGTGCAAGAATTCTGTAATGCAGTGATGGAATAATCTGCTCATACAAGAAGCTTTCTCTGAGCATTTTCAAGAGAATGTTCTTGGTATGAGTTCCTAAGATGAGTTCTGCTAAATATTTTATTTTAGTGGCATCATCTGGGAAAGGCTTCACAAATTACATGAAGTGAAAAATAAGGAAAAAAATCCTTAACAGAAAGATATTACATCTGTAAATGACTGCACCATAAAAAAAAGGAGGCTTCCTGAAGGGAAAATAATGCATTTACACGCAACAGAGGAAATGAAGAGAGGTGCTGTGTAAAAGTAATAAGCAATAAAGAAGTCTGTTGTAAGCGTGAAACAGGAAAAATTCTAAGACAAGAATAGCATAGTGACCATGTCAATATTCTGTGTGTAACTATTGAAACATTTATATAACCTATGATTAGTAATGAGCATATTTTTAAAGAAAGAAATGCATTTTGATGTGGAGCCTCTGAATAAAGCTGGAGAGTTTGTTTATTCTAATAAGCATTTATATAGAAAGACTGCAAGAGATTTTAAGAAGACAATTAGTTGATAAGTTAGCTAATTGTTCCCTTAAGTGACTCTTATTGCACTTGTCTCTTCTGATATAGTTCTCTGAATTTTATCAGACTTGTTATCATTAAAATTTTGGAAACTGTGAATAAAAATGTTTTTGAGTAATTAAATTTTATTCTTAACATTTTAAAATAACATCTTACAAGCAACCTTTTTAATTCAAATGTGCTCCAGCTCTTCAATTAGTAAATTACTATGACCAAAAGTATAATAGAAAAAAAGTAATGTATTTTTCTGGATCAGCTGGAGAATTTGGAAATGGCTTTCTTCATTATTGCACCCTTAGTTATTGTTACATTGTGATTTTTAGCTATTGAACCCCAGTTCATAGTAATAGGAAAGTAATAGGAATAATTTGCTACAGTTATAAGTTACCTCTGAAAATTTAAACCAATGAGGAAAATTAAGCAAGAGAAATTAATTCTGTCACTCTTATTCTCTTCATGAGCAAAAACCCAGAAAGGATCACAACGGAGAAGATAACTGTACCCTTCAGAAGAAGGAGGTACTCCAGCAAAGTATTCAGGTTGCTGTCAAATGTCACATAAACCTTAATTAATCTGACATAATCTAACCACTTAAATTAGACACCTGAGGTAGGAGATTATTTCAGTGTAGGAGTACTCCTACGCTTCCCCTGTAGTCAATGAAGAAAGAAAGGCATCACTGAATCATGACTCAGGTTTCAGATAAGATGACTCACTGTGAAGTCATATATTTCACTTTTTGTTAACTATTTAAAAAGCACCAGTGCTGTAAATTTGCTGTCTGAAAGTAGATGAGAGAAATCCCTTACTTAAGTATCTAGTCAGTCAATGAAAAGAGCTGAGCATCTCCATAGGATGATTCCTTCTACTCTGGGAAAGGTCTCTAAGACACAGTCTAGAAGTGCTTAATTCTCTGCAGTTGTAGAATGCAGGCCTAGATGGTTAGTTCAGGTTCTGGTAATACTATATTTTAAAGAGTTAAAGTTAGGTGAGACTAATCTTTTCTTTAGACTAGTTTCTTACCCAAATGCTTAACAGAGAAAGCTGAAGCTAAGGAGAATGAGCCTCACATACAATGCAAGTGCTAGTGATGCCTTACGAAAGGCTGACCTGAAACAGAAGCTGGACAGAGTTAAAAGAATAAAATAAGTGTTTATTAAAACAAGGTACACTTCGGACAATGCAAGAGTCTCGCAGAGACTCCAACCAAAATGGGCACCTAGCACGTGCTTTTTGGACAGATATACCTTCAGTCCATCTGCATATCAGATACCCATTGTCCAATTACAGCTTCAGGTACTGAAGTCCCATCCCTAGTTTGTGCCCCTTCTTCTCTACACTGCTGTCCATGGTTGTTTATATTTTGGAACTTTGGAGAAACAGTATGTCCTTGAAACTCCGGCTTAGAGAGAAATTGTTTCGTCTGAATAACAGTGACAGAACACTAGCTGACAATTTACGGAGTCTTAGAGTCATACACCAGAGAAGTCTTGATCTAGAAAATATAAATTTAAAACCTAAGGCATCACTAGAGTGCGATTGTTTTGTTGGAAGAGGTTTGCCATGGTTTAAGAGAACCATCCACAGTGACTGTTGGGTTTCTGAGGGTCACACATATTCTTGCATTTTTTCAAATATTCGAGTATGTCCATAATATCAGAAAAGTAGAACACTTAAAACTAGGCTATTTAAAGTGTTTAGGCCTCTATAAATGTAGCTGCTTGTAAGAGACATCCTTAGTCACCTCTCTGCTGCTTTAAAGTCTTAATGACCTTTCAAAATGTGGTTCCACATGGCCAATTAATGCCCTTCTATTTTTCTCCTCTACTAATTTCTTTAACTTCACAGATTTTGAATCAAAACTGAGCTATAGCTGAGTTATACTGACAGAAATAAATCAGTTGAGAAAGAAAATCTCTACGAAATTCTAAAATATCTTTTAATTGTTTCTTCACTGGAGGCAATCTTCTTTCCCCTTCTCAGGCAAACAACATGCATATCCTCCTAACACAGCACTGTGACAGGTGTAGGGCTTCAATGTTGTCCGTTATAATCCTTTATATGTCACACCTTCAATCATGCAATGGACCATGCATTTTAAACAGAAGTCTGCTTGCTAGTCTGTGGCAACAGAGTGCCAGGACATACACTGTACAACCATATGGGTGTCTCTTTGCAGGACATATGTTGTACATCCTTAGGCACTAAAGCAATTAACAAGCAACTGTAAAGTAAATGTGATCTCCTCTGAAAAGCTCCAGAGCAGCTTTCAGTTTTTACAATTATATTGCTAATTCATGGCATGAAGAGATTCATAATGTCAGAGACAGGTACAGAGATCATAAATGAAAGCAACACTAAGAGGTAAATACAGGTTTATTTTTAGCAACAATTATAGTATTTTTCATGTTAGTAAAGCATTATGAAACTGAAAATGTTTGAAAAAGTAGTGACATTAAAAGGATAACTCAACATAAGAATATAAAGACACAGTAGATGAAAAAGATCATTTAATATTTTTATGACAAAGCGGAATGCAATCATTATAATCAACAGTGTATTTTTTTTGTTGGCCAGTGTTTATACAGAACATCATGGGAGAAAACTATTTTTTTTTTTCATTTTCTACTGCTGTGGTGAAATCTACTGTTGAACCTGCTAATGGTCACAAAACCACACAGCTTAGCAGAGGCATGGCTGCCACTGCTCCATGTGCCCAGCCCAAGAGTGGGCTGCTTTGCAATCGACTCACAAGCTCACAGATGCAAATGGATCTTCCTGGTAGGTGACCCTGGACCAGTCTCTCCACTACCTGGCTTGAACTTCCTACTTCCTCCAGCAGCCAGCTCTCAGATCCTCTTGTCTCTCCAGTGTCCAGCTCAGCCTTGTGGCCAATGCAATACCCCATTCCCAAGCCTCATCCCACCCACTGCTGAGTTCAGCTTGGTATTCATTAGCGGCCCCACACTGAGATACCCACACAAAGCACACACACTAGAGCCTCTCCAGCTGTGCAGGGACATTCTGGCCCATGCTCCCCATATAGGTACACATAACACACATATGGACACAGGACAAGCAGCTCCTCACCTCTCAGCTTTGGAGAGGTTCGGAGAGGTTCGGAGAGGAGAGGTTTGGAGAGGAGAGGTTTGGAGAGGAGAGGAGAGGTTCGGAGAGGAGAGGTTCGGAGAGGTTCGGAGAGGTTAGGAGAGGAGAGGAGAGGAGAGGTTCGGAGAGGAGAGGTTCGGAGAGGAGAGGTTCGGAGAGG